>JARHVA010004219.1:735000-757500 GCA_037957365.1 Torreya grandis
GTGAAGATGAAATTGAAGTCCCAATGTAAGTATTAGTAACTCCTGAGGAGAAGAACATGAATATTTAAACTAAAGAGGAGCAATCCAAGTTGGTGGAAATTATGGAGGAAGGAAACCTCAATGAAGGGGAAAAATCAACTAGTGAATATGTTTTTTCTCATGCTTCTTTAATGAAATCCTAATATATTGATAAATTTGATGTCTCCATACCTAGTTATCCTAATTTATAAGATGGAGGAGATTGGAATTTAGTTAACAAGTAAAGGATAGATGACTTTAAGAAGAATATTGAACCATTGATTATTACCCCTTGATCTTCTAAATATAATTTCTTAGGAGCAATACACCAAATTATAGGATTCAATTTTATTTTGTTATTGGTTTGTAGCTAGTCTACGAGCTTCGTATATCTTGTGTTGATTTGTGATAGTAGAGATGTTTTATTTTGGATGTGCTTGAGAATTTTTATTGTTCTCTCCACTGTAAAATGATACAACCCCTTTTAAAACCCTACCTTTACCATTATCTTAAATTAATAAGTTACTTTTTAAAGAAGGAATCCCAAATAGGTAAATATTTAGTAGTTTATGACATTATGATGTTGTATGTTAAATTGGGATTCATTGAATCTAATAAATATTTTATTATTGACCAATCCTAATGATGTAAATGACTCTTATTATAAATTTCACTACCTTGATATGGGAAAAAGTAATAAGGTGTTTCCAAATGAAAAGGGAAACTAAAATGAAAGATAAGACTAATGCTACCCTTGCATTCTCTTAAAATGATACTAAGAGGAATAAATGTAATTGTAATATTTATGGTCATAAAAATGAGACTTGCCTTAAATGGCATAAAAAAATACTACCATTAAATAACAATATAATAATAATTCCATGAATTTTTTTTAAAGTAAAATAAGGAGGCTACAACTTTGATGTGGATGTAATAATGTATTTTATATCGTTTAAAAAATTGGTATGTTTTGTTAGAAATAGTTCTCAAAATATGGAGAGATTATTACCACACTTTACCATATAAAAGATCAAATTTAAAGAACTATGGTTGATGCACATTTTTATTCTTACTCTCATGAAAATTTTCATTACCAAATATTTGATACACAAATTAAGAATATAAACATATAATTATCCAAATCATTACTCTCTAGAATTGGTGAATTGAGGATTAGAGATATAGGTATCCAAACAATACAAAATTAATTTCTTACTAAATAAGAATCTCATTGATGAGTTTGTGATGGATGGTTCAGTACTTAATATGCGAGGTGTACTTTTTGGATCCTTATATATTTACATATAAGATTCCATCCTCATGAGATGAGATAATTATTACAATGATAAGAGATAATTATTACCACTTGGTACAATATGGGGAAAGTTACATTATTAATGTTTGTGAAGGTAAATGAAATATATCCTTAGTAAGTGCCACTCAAATTAAGAATTTAGTAATTGAAAGTGGAATGTTTAATTTTATTATTTAAAAAGATAATAAATCCAACTAGGAAGTATAATATTAAATTTCCCATAACATTTATACTAACACAAAATTAGAGATATGTGGGAAATTTGTTGTCATATCTCAAAAATGTTTTCTAGGAACCCGCAAGTGTACCATTAGAAAGGTGAATTGATAAAGTTATGTAGTTGCTTCTAAACTAAAATTTTATAAAAATTGGTCTTTTTATTTAGTAAATAGAAATGGGATAAATAAAATGTAGTATTTATTGAATAAAGATTTACAACATCCTATCATTTATTATTATTATTATGTAATTATTATTTTACATAAGGATGGTTTACAGATGATATGTGTTGATTATAAATATTTAAATAAGATAGACATAAATAATAGGTACCCTCTTCATTATATTAGGACCTATTAGATCAGATCCAACATTATAATTATATCACCTAGGTGGATTTGAGACATAGTTATCACCTAGTGAAAATTAAAGAAAGATATGGAAAATAATATTCAAGACAATCCACTCTTTCAATGAATGGCTAGGTGAATTTGAAATCTAGTTACCACCTAGTGAAAATTAAAGGGAGATATGGAAAATAACATTCAAGACAATCCACTATTTCAATGAATGGTTATTACTTCCTTGCACTATTTTTAATTACGATAATACATTGATGATATTAATGAATTATGCATTGATGCCATTCATAACTTTTTAAGTTATTTTTTACTTTAATGATCTTCTAATTTTCATTAAAATTTATGATGAGCATATAATACATTTTAAAGAGATTTTTAAAGTTTTGAAGGAGAAAAATATTTTTATAAATTAAAATAAGTATGATTTTATAGAAAAATAATAATTGTCTATTTAAGGAATGTGGTTAGAGATAAAAAGTGTAAATTTGTCAGACAAACGAGATGACCATTTGAATTGGACCAAGCCTTAAAATTTGATTGAGACATAAATTTTGTGGACATAATTTAATATTTTAGGAAGTTATTCAAATAAATATATACAATGTTATAACAATTTTATAACATTATGTAATTGGTGGTATCTTAATTAGGGTAATAAATAATGAGATGCATTTTGTCATGTAAAAAAAATAATAGTGGTGTAGCATTTTTAGTGTTACCCATTTGTAATAACATTTTGAGGTAGAAACATATTTAATAATTAATGATACGGTGATAGAGACACATAATATTGGTAAAATCCATGTTATTATAGATGATATTTATGAATTGTATATCACCTTAATATTGTAAACTTGGAATATACTAACCTTGGCTAATCCTTTTAGTTCTAGACCTTTCATTTTTCCATAAGTCTCACATCAGGTATCTCTGTGTGTTCATTGCATATATTTTAGTTCAACTAGCATATTTATTATGACCCAAGATTTATATATTTCCTACAATTTTGTAAACATGTTTATCTTCCACCTTTTCAAGTTTTTAACCTACACCTATTTTCTAACTACTTAGTCACTTATGTCCTAGTCAGGTGCCTCCATCGACACAAGTGTTCTATCCCAACATAAGTGTACAATGCCCTAATATCATTTAATTTAAAAATGAGACATATCCCTAAGGTCAGCATAAGTTCTTCAATGTGATATATTATCCAATTGGATTTTTATAAATACATGATCAACCCCCATTCATTCCTAACCCAAAAATACATACAACCTCATAAGGTAACTTACCTAAAGCACTCAATCAAACACTCAAATGAGTGAAAAATTCATTATTTTATCTCATTAAAATAATATTCATAGGAACAACACATATACAGGTCTAAATTACTGAAGGATCATCCCAAGATCCAAATTTTTGAAGATAAAAATTAGTTCATTACTTGCTTATCAAATATTGCCTGATTCACACACAAGCCAACATGTATGGGAGATCTTAATTAATATGAGGCCTTATTTTTTGTATTGGATATGTAGTAAACACATATTAATAGAAGGATCTTTGGGGTTAGCTTGACACTATGAGCCTGCTAACTTGTTATTTCCAAGGTCACTATGAAGATGAAGAGCTAGGGTTTTATCATTTAACATGGAAAAATAGTCTATGATATAGATATAAATACATAGAAATAGAGGAAATGTATAACTTAGAAGAATCTAGGTGGTCACTTCCCATTTAGCTATTATTATATATTAGACACATGCATCTGATTTAGATAGTAGCATCAACATAACGATCTAAACCTGATGCATGTGTCTAAGGACACAAGTCACTTAATCTAGAATTTGATGAATATTTCATAATATTATTCAAGTATATTTCTTACCTATTATATAACTATATATGTATTAATATTAGAACCAGATAAGTGCCTTATTTTCATTATCATTATAATATCTAGCATAGTTATCTTTCTTTATTTTTAGCATATCCCAATGTTCTAAATTTAGTATATGTTCTATTTGAGTTTTGAAATTAAATGGCCTTATATAGATATTTTTATCATTTTTATGATTATTTATTTCTACATTATTAATGCTTTCAATCATCTTAGGATTCATATCCAATTTAGGGTTAGATAATTAGTGAACCCAATCATGTGAATGTAATTATTTTATTCCTAGGGTTTTTGATCAACTAGTGTTTCAGATTATTATACATTTTTGGTTCTTGTTTATAATATTTTATATGGATCCTAAGTGTAGGACTATATTGGGTGGTATGGATATTTAAAATAATTAGCTTCCTCTTATACCACCTAATATGACTCAAACCAATGAGGAACCTAATAGTATAGATCATGATGATATTGTTGATGTGGGTTTTATGCACACTGTGGAACTTTATGGGGTATCCTCTTAGTTTCTAGGATTAATAAAGAGAGAACCACACCAATTCATGGGTTATAGGGTATTTAGTTTTGTAAATAACATGTTGACTAATTAGAAGTGATAAGATCAATTGTTTACCTTGGATGGTTTAGATATGATATGAATATAATTCTACTTGAGATGGATAGATTAATGATGGATATAAGCTAAGTTTGGTTTGATGAAAAGAGATTTAAAGAAGGAAAATGGGTAAAAATGAATATATATGTATCAAAAAACATGAAAACTTGCTTACTAGTTGTTGAAATAAGATTTGGACAAGAGATCAAGAATCAATGTTTGTTACAAGCTACTATAAACATACCAATAATCAAACAAAGTTAAGAATCTAAGGGAACCATATTACAATAAAATTGAGCATATATAATAAAATATTGTTGCATTTATTAGATTGTAATTATACATCTACAAAGGGATATTATGATTATTCATAAAATCATTCAAATTATCAATAACATAATACGAATAGTTTCATTAAATAGTACTCATGCACATAAAAAAGTCTTGGATACTAGTTTGATGGAACTTATTTTAAGATTCACAAGATTATAGAAGAATAATATTCTCACATCGAGACCAATTTTAAAACAATCTATATAATTTATTATTATTTGTCATAGCCAAAATTTTCCTCCCTTTCAAATTGGGAGGTTAAAAATATATATAGGCTTGCGGAGGGGAGCTCTCATTCTCCATGATAGGTCAAAATTTTCATCTCTAATAATATAACTAAGTGTCAAAATCATGTAGATCATGCATGTACAAAAGTGTTTACATAAATAATGTCCCTCAACCAAAATACTATATATGTATGTATGTATGTATATGCCAAATAAACTCAAAACCATCAGTGGAATCTTAATTTTAACATGAATATATATATATATATATATATATATATATATATATATATATATATACTCAAATATGGTGTTGATGTGGTACCACTTAAATATGTAAATAGTTATGTGACAATTGTAGAAACATATCTAGCCATTGTATCCCTTTCAAGGATCAAAATTGGCATTGTTAAAGTATTCATTACTACATATCAAAAAAAATTAGTAACCCTATGATGACGTGGCATCACTTTCAGTTGAATTCATGCTTTGTAATGACCCCATCATTCTATCTATCACTCTGAGATTTTAAAATAATGCATGGCGAGCTTGAAACTCTCTATTAATAACATCAAAATTGATCATGGTATGCTTAAGTAATTTTATGGCTTTGGCCTTCAACATTTTGTGTTTTGCTTCCAAGTTCTTAAACTCTACTCCAAGGGCTTCAGCCTTGGTTACTCTATTTATGGAAAATTGATTAGATGTAGAATTTTATCATTTATTTTCTAAATATTTCCCTCAACTTCTTCCTTGAATATGTCTAGAGCTACTTTACAGAGTGTCTCAAAATTTGTCTTGATAACTAGCTCTCTAGTAGAGGTTATCACATTTGTGACCCTCATATCTCTTAAAATTTATAAGGCCTCATTTTATTGGCTTAAAAAATATCCTATCAAATACTTAATTTACATATTGGAGTTAAGTGTACCATATTTTTTTGTAGTTACATAATTTATGTTCCATACAACATCTTGGCTGGACATCAGGTTCAGTTGATTAAATTCACTAATTCTTACAATTATAAACATTGAAGGTAGGCCTTCTTTCATATTCTTTCAATTGATGCCATATCTTCATCACCTTCATTCTCTTAGGCTAAATTTATCCCCTAGAGACTTGAATATTAATTAAAATGTTTTATATCCTTATTATTGCACTCTAGACATTATCTACAATTTATTTATAGACATGGATGATATGTATCTATAGTAGATACTATTGTGCTTCCTCATTCCTCCCATACATCTTTGTATCTTGTCCAATTGAATTCATAAAATAATATAAACTCTCCATATATTTTTTTGGGTCATTTGGATTCATTTTAGGCCTCTTTCCAAGAGAAATAATTTCTCTTTATTTAAAATTCATCTCCTCCATTATATTTATGTTCATTGGCTTCCTTTTTTTCACCCTCTAAATTACACCACTCTTTTAATGAAAAAGGATGGAAGCTATAGGTAGTTATATGATGACCAAATTTTATATATCATCCCTTTGACCTTACAACTCTTTAACCCATTGGGGGATAATATGTTCCCCTTCTTATTTTGGTTAACTAGGATCTATAGAGTTATATGGTGGAGTGATAATTGGAGGGTGAGTTATTAATAGAGGTGTCAATGAAGGAATTATTTAAATAGGGAACTAAAGGAGTGTCTAAATAATTATTTTCCTTCCTAAGGCCTCCATATGAGGGGTAACTCCAATTACATATTTAGTCAGGGCTAGAGTTTTCACAAATGTTATAGTGGCTAAATTTACAGGTGTAAATTGTGCCAACTATAACTCTAATTGATATGAAGACTTTGGAGGGAAACATGGCCCTTATGTATCTAAAATATAAATTGAAACTAAAATTTAAAAAAAGAATATATTCATTGGATCCCTTATTTCAGTTGATTTTTAAAAAATAGGAGAATCACTTGAAATAAAAAATGGTGGACATAGAAATATAGGTGGAAAATATGCAACTTGAGTATCTAAAAAGTTAAGGAAAGAAGTAAGAGAATAAACTAAAATATTGATATTATGTCTTTCTTATTTACTGAAGATCTGATGGTTTAATGCTCTAACTTGAATTTTTTCTTCTCACAAGTTTCCCAAGCTCATTGATTTGGACATCTCTAATTGTGCCTTCTCCTCTATCTCAACTTGGGTCCCTTCCTCACTTAACCTCTACTTAAGTCCCTTAATTGGTTTTTCATTCCCTTCTTCATCATTAGGATAATACACTAGTGATACCACATGTTCATGCTCTTATTCCTCTACTCCCTGATCAGGGGATCCTCCTTGAGTATCAAGACGCAATGATGTCCTTTCCTCCATTTGTTTAAATATTAAGGAGGTAGGGAGGATTCCATATTACCTTTGGTAGGTGAATGTGGGGGGAATAAAAGGTGAGGGATAATATACAAATATTAAATTAACCATAGTATTAGGGATTAAAACTATTGGTGGTGGTGAATCAAATGAAAATTAGAACAATGACGGTTGAGGTAAGAATGGATGTATGTGGACCTTATTAAGGTGCTTGAGAGGATGGAAGAGTGGATGGAAAAGATTATAATGAAGCTTCAAGAAACTATAGGATAATTACGTATGTATATATTTTAAGTGGAGGGAGAGGTGCCAAAAATAATGTGCTCTTTTATCTATCTTGACATGGTGAATTATTCTCAACTATAGTGACTATGCCCATTATAGTAGAAGATAAATGGGTGGAGGGAAGATGAGGGATAGGAAGACCTATAACTATCCCCTCTATAATCTATATTTTCTCCTCCCTTTGGCCATTGGAATCTCCCTATTTTATATTGGTTTCTCATTAATAGGGGAGGGAATTTAGTCATGTTATTGTGTTGAATGCCACTAGTGACTCTAATATTATTATTCCTACCTTTCCATCTCATAATTTTGATTTTTAGTACTATTAGTTTCATATTGAATGGACTAGGAAACAGTCATTTGCATTTTATTATACCTCATATGGTTCCAAAAATTAACATCATTCGATACATTCATAAAGATAACATCATGTGCATAATCATTGGGACCATATGTAATGGTCACCCCCTTATTCTCCTTGAGGAGTTGGAGATAGTTTATGATTTTTACTTTGGAGTCCCATTCCATTAATTGGACCACCTTTACAATATAATGGGATCTTACTTTATCCACATAGTATAAATACCCCTTACCATAAATTGAATCTATTTAATGATTAGTGGGGTTTTGTATTAGTAATAATGATGCACAAGGCCAAGTCCCTAATCTATATTATTTTATAATTGGTGGGTAATATCATTTTCATCTATATTTTATAAAACATGGAATTGTAAAAAAAGAGTAGGTTCCCTTATCCCTTTAATTTTACTTGTGGTTTAGTTTAGATAGTACTAGTAATCCCCTATTTTAGTTATTTTTCTTCTCAAATTCCTAAATATTATGGGCATCTAAATTCCATGAATGGATTTTAAGCTTGAGGAGAAGTTTTCTCATAAATTATTTTAATCTCATTCAAAAATATATATATAAATAAGTAAGAATAACAATCACAAATCCTATTATCCACATATTCTATATATGGTTTCGATAGTTCTCCATTAGCTTTATGGACCATCCCAAGGACTATATCTAATAAATAAGACATCAAATGAAAATACCCATTACCTAGCCTTTTTTCACATTTGAACATTTTTGCCTTCAACCTGACACTAATATTCTCTCCTAGGGCATGAATTTTATTAGAAATTACGAGAATATCAACCAATTGGAACCATTCCACCTATACATAAGTTATATTATAAAAAACATATAATAGTTTTATAAGGTCCATGGCTATTCTAATACTATGATTTATTTTGATGATACTGATGGAGGAAATACCTCCCTTTGGGTTCAATCCATTTGCTTTCACTAGTAACTACTTTAGTTTAACCTCTACAGTGTTTAGTTCGATTAATACATTGGATGAGGTTGTATTATATGAATCTTCAGGCCCTATAAGCCTAAATAATCTCTAAAATTCCCTTTCATAAACATATTCAATTAATTTTTTCTATTTTCTAAGATGTAGACAATTCTTAAAATAAGTACCATTGAAGAATAAATCATGAATCAAATTGATGCATAGCATTACCTATGGTTTCTAAGCTACTTGATGTATCTCAATGGTTTTGATTGTTATGGAACTATCAATATACTACATATCTTCCTAGGATATATAATCTTGTGAAAAATATGATGTTATTGAATCTAGTACATTGTAGAGGGCTAAGTAGTAGGGAAACCTAAAATATATGGCACCTTTGTCAAATACAATGTATATGTATCTTGTGTTGCTAAAAGTGGAATGTATAGAAGGGGCTTAAACACGTGCTAGTTTTGGATAAGACATTTTAGTAATTTGGGGCTATGCAATTCCTTCACAAACTATATTTACTCTCTTTGGAAATTTGCTAAAAAAACTAGGGATTTTGTTCACTCGAGAGCTATAAATACAAATAAATCAACTCATATATTAATGGAAAAGTGACTTACCTTTGCTTATATTTCATATATATTTACAAATAATACATATTAAATTCATAATTCATACATCATCAATGTGAATAACTTTTTTATTTTTTCCCATTTAAATTTAAATGTGCTAGTTAGCTTTGATAGATTTTTTGCTTGCCATATGGCAAATTATCATCAACTTTATATATCCAGTAACTTGTTGAATAAATGTGTGGTTCTCTCACTTATTGGGTTATTCTTAGCTTTCAAGCCCATTTATTTATATATTAACTATGCATCTCCTAGATCATTAAACTTGTCTACTTCATGTTTACCTAGGTCTTTCATTTTACAGTCTTATTTTATATGTTTTGAGGATGTGATTTGACATGATTGAGCCATAATGAAGACTCTCAGAGTTGTGGCAAACTTGGAGACTCAAGGCAAAATATAATTGAACTTTTGAACTATATATGTCCAAGGGAAGGATTTGAGTATCAATATGTTGATGCATGGCATGATCTTAGAGCTTTAGAGACTTATAGGCTTAGAACCTCAGAAACATGGGGACATTAAATTTATTTTTTCCATTTTAACCTTTGGGTTAATGTAATTATGCCAAGTATCAAACCCTTGGAGTTTAGAACCTAGGGAGCTTGGATTCATTAAACTTTTACCTTTCCTATGACCTTTTATAGTTGAGGGTTCATGAGGTTATGTTGTATGGAATGTTATTTGGATTGAAAAAGATTGAATGAATTAGATTTTTTTGTAAAAGATAAATTTATCCCATTTCAACATATTGTTTCCATGTGAAGGAATTGTGGTGGCCCATCTATCAATAATGTATGCTTTTTTAAAACTATGGTAAGTTATGGGTAATTTAATGTGCCATTTATCACAAAAAATTTAAATACTTAAGACCTTTTGTGAAGATTTAATGCCTTTGAGTAATGTGATAGTGTCATGTGTCCCAATTTTTGAGCTCAAATTTTTTTGATGACTTAAAAGGTAGGCCCTAGGAATGGATGATTTATAAGTCCTTGAAAATAGTCATATGAAAATGAAAAAATTATAGAGACACTAGGTAGTGGCACATTAGCTCTATTAGTCCATAAATCATAAAGTCAATTTTCATGAAAAATTATGAAAACATGGTTAAAAATAAATCATAATCAATATCCAAGCTTTGATTTTCATATTGTTGGAATTTTATAACTTTAGATTTTGAGGATAACCTTATAGTTATGCATATTAGAACTAATTTCATGAGTATCTAACGCTTATAATACCTTGAATAAATAAATTCAAATTATAGGAGGACCCCATTCAAATTCAAAAAATAGGGGGTGTGTGTGTTAGGGCACAACAATGTCGGTAAATACTCTTAAGTATTTGAGAACCCATAATCTTAGTAATGCATCATAATACAATTTCAGCGGTGAAAAGAAAATAAACTACAAACCAATACCTGAAAAAAAATCCCACTTCCTCATGAAACATACTAACTCTTTATATTCTTAGGATCTATGTTTTTGATTTCGTGAGATTTATTTTCCTATTGCTATGAGAGGATTTTAGCAAGGTCGTGGATAGACATTTTAGGTTTTGCTTTCTGTCATGCCTATTTTTTTTTCAAATTACATGCACAAACAAATGATTATAATTAATAACACATCAACAAATATGGATAAAAATTAAATTCAATCCAAGCACAACAATAATCCACTCAAATTCTAACATAGTATCTTGCAACTTCCATAAGGCTCATATAGGCATAAGTCATTAATTCAAAATCCCACAATCATAATCCATTCATATCTACACTCAATCCATTTTCCCAAATTATTTATACACAATTGATGTTGAGATAGTCTTCAAATTTAATTTGAGATAATTATTACATAGTCAAGATCCACATGTTTACTTTGAAAGATTGTATGGCAATGTCTACTTCCGTTCAAGCTCCCAAATCCACTCTTTCCTCCAGTCATCTCCTAGGAAATTTTGTGAAAGGATCCACATGATGATAATATGATACTTGGTACCTTACCACTCTGTAGGATAGTATAACATCATTGGGGTTAGAAATTAGTAGGATTATGCCACATTGTACCATTTTTTTATCCCATTAATCTATAAGATGTGCATATAATACAAACTCTTTCATAATAATAGAGCAAAGGGATTTGGCCATGTGGCCACATCTTTCTCACCTACTTGATCATAGTATTTTCACTCTACATAGAACTCCTCATGAGAGTGGGTTGCCAATATTATGCCATGTTGTATCATCCCATGAGCCCACTACCCAAACTCTTTTAAAATTACATAGATATCTCAGGGATAGTGGGTCACCAAGATGATGCCATGTGGCAACATCTCACTTTTCCAGTAGCCTAAAGGTGAATATCCTTATACTTTCATACATAATACTATGGTTTATTAGGATGATGTAATGTGGAAACATCTTTCTATCCCACTAGCCTAGAGTCCTTTCAAACTATATGTTCCTCCCTAGGATCATGGTTTGTTAGGATGATGTCACGTGAAAACATCCTACTACCTCACTATCCTAACACTAATTATACTATAGACCAAGATGACATCACTCCTAGGTTAGTGGGAAGATTACATGTGGCTTCTTTTAGACTACTCTCAAAATTTACTAAAATGACTAAGGAAAAATCAAAAACAAAAGGCCAATGGGAAAACTCAATTAAGGAAAAATTCATGAAAAGTCTTATCTATGAGGTTTTTAAGGAATGTCTAAACAAGAAAATTTAGATTATTACGATAATCCAACTAAGGTGAAGGCCTAAAGCTGACTAAGAAATATTGTAACCAAATTCCAAGGCAATAAAAATGTTAAGGCAAAAATCCATCATAAGGCTCAGCTTAAAAGTGAGTAAGGCACATTCAAGCAATGTATATAGATATTAAGTGAAACCCAAGAGAATATTTCTAAGGCAATGAAGACCTAATAAAACCATAACCTATGTATATTCATTTGACAAGGTGAGATTCAAACATTTTAAGTGAATCACAACAAGTAGTGAAGGACAAACGATGAAATTGATCAATTGATAGAAAAAGTTTGACTCTAAATTGATAAATAAAAATTAAACCAACACTCCCATTGGTTTAACCTATTAACAAATAGTTTCTATGAAAACCTATCCTAGATAAAATCCATTTTAAGATAATGTTCAATCTTTGATCCTATTGGTCCACTCCAGAGTTAAAAATTCAAACATCCACAATAGACCTAATCTATGACACCAAAGCTAAGATACTTTTTTATGTGTAAAGACATAGACTTAAGGAATGATCTTTAACATTTTTATCTATCAATGATTAATTCCTACAACTGATTTTGCAGTCAAACCCATATGGTTTCCATGCATTAAAATATTAACCAAAGAGCCCATCATTGTTATAATTTATTATTTTTATAAGTTGGTCTTGCTATAGGAAAGGCATAAGGAAGAAAGCTTTCCCATTGATTTAACATAGATTCCTTTCACTAGGCATTTTCTCATCATAATATCGAAACTCAGATTATAGAGTCATATTTTATTTTTATTCTAAATAGGAATCCCTCATTATTTTATTTGAGTTC
Source organism: Torreya grandis (assembly GCA_037957365.1). Lineage (NCBI taxonomy): Eukaryota > Viridiplantae > Streptophyta > Pinopsida > Cupressales > Taxaceae > Torreya > Torreya grandis. Next base: position 748,113 of record JARHVA010004219.1, read on the forward strand.
CACTCATCTATGGATAATCTTATTCTAAAATATAATTTACAATAGAGTGTATGAGGAGGCACAAACCTTATTTTATAAGTTTATTATCATGAATTTTAAGCCAAGAAAGGAATAATTATCATTTATTATAAGATCCATACAGTCTTAAGATTTGCTTCTCATTATAAATGGATTATTATAACCAATTTAAGACAAGCAGAATATTGTATAATCTTATAATCAAAAATCTTAGGTAGTCTAACCCACTGCCTTCAAATCTAAAGAATCCTTCCTGAAAAGGTCATATAAAAGTAACACCATTACAAGCAAATCAAGAGGAAATGAACAAACAATGAAATGATATTCAAAATAATATTATATATATTAAGGCCCCTAACTTGGTCAAGATTAGTCATTAGTATACAAGCCTCCAAAAAGATTTAATTTTAAACAAAGATCCATCCCATGGAGGTTTATTAATCTAATATAAAACCCAACTATAAAATAGTTATCTATAGTAATAACTAGAACATTCAACTAATAAGATTTACAATAATAGTAGATCACAACTTAGCCCACAATCAATTATTAATACAATAATAAAATAATTTCACCTGATAACAATTAATCCTTACCATATAGCTAGTTATAAAAATAAATAAAGCATGAGTAGTCAACATCTATAGACAAGATCCTCTTCACTCTAAATATCAATTCAACCAACAGAAGGTGGGATCACCTCACAAACAATTTTTCGACATCAAGAGACTACTCTAGGTACCATTGAGTAGTACTCCTAGCTCCTATCATGTTCACATCATGGTACAAGGTGAATAATGGCAAAAAAATTCAATATGTCTTGGGGTCAAGGACATACCTACTCACAAGGAGACAATCTAGGCATATCTATGTCAAGAGGTTACCAACCTTAAATCTATTTTCAGCAAGCATAAAACAAAGAAGAGAAGACACAAAGATAACCAAATATTACTCATCACACATACAACCACTAAGATATATTCTATAATTAGTCATGAGAGGGTTTAGACAAGCTACCATCATGTCAAACGTGAGGGACCTAACCCTTCCTCCATCATAAAGAATGTGACCTTTCCAAAACATCAAAAGTAATTAATGGTAAAACCTCTCTCTCAAGTATATTAAAAGTCTTAATATCTATGACTATCATGGAGGAATATCTCAACTTCAAACTCCCACACAAGGATAATAACATTATGACATGACTCAAGCACAACCATAGATAAATAAACAAAGAAAAAAAGTAATCCAAGCAACCTTATTCAAATCAAACACAATAATAATTCCACAATAACACAAACTTCATTTAGATAGATAGTAGGACATTCCAATCAATAGGATACCTATCAAATGATCAAGGCCCTTCTATGGATATTTTTTATGGGCTAATACTAGTTGAGTCTCTCCCTCTAGAGGATCTCTTCTTATTTTCCTCCTCTTTTATCCTTTGTTCCTAAGGTGGCCAAAATTCCAAAGGTCCCAAACCCTTTTTTCATAAACCAACCCTACTCAAATAAGTGTTATCTCTTTCTAACCACACAATCAAAACATGATAAATGTATCTTCTTCCCTTGGTTTGACCAACCACTCTTGTTATTAACCCATGCCTTTTGAATGGTGATCTCTTTATCAGTTCATAATGGTGCATGGCAGCTCTAGTAGAGTCTTATAATTTCTTCTAATACACTCAACCTCCCTCTATAGGAATAAAGGCAAGGAAATTTATTGGAAAAGTCTAAAATTCTTAAATAAATAAATATAAACATTACTCTACTTTTCCTAATGCATTTAAGGTGACCAGTCAAAGGTGGTTTGATGAACCCAATATTTATTACCATCCATTAAGATACAACAAGACTAAAGAAGGGGTTAAATGGAATATAAATAATTTAATTAAGATTAATAAAGGTCCAAGCCATGACTAAGGTTAGAGGTGGTATCATACACTATCCAACAATGCCTGGTATAGTCTTTTTACCTTTGTTGGCAATGACCTATTCCTGTACACTTATTTCACCCATTAAATAAACTATCTTAATAACCAAATATTATAATCAAAGCATGATACATCATTCCATTTACACCAAATTAATTATCTTACCAATGGATTCACAAGGTCATGAAGATAAAGTCATGTAACACCTAATGCATATATAATTTTTAATTACAACATAAGCCAATAATTCAAGCATTCCTTAACTAACTCTTACTAAATTCATGAGTTTATCACCTTGTAATAATCAAAATATTTAAGTTAATACAATGTTGATTGTAAATCCTTTCATATTAGTTCACTTAATGGCTTGATATTAGTTGTCACATAACCATTCCATACATACAACATGAGTAATGGATTTTATTTTCAGCATGCAAGCAATTGTTCCATTTGATCAAGATTTATTATTCACACAAATTTACTTGGTATTTTTTATGGGATATTCTAACAATATACCATCATGTAAAACATTATATGACTTCAAAAACTTCCATCATGATGTCTAGGTAAGGGTCAAACAACCTTCCATCATCCCCAACATAAAAGGAATTTACCATAGTATCATCATAAATATGTTACTCATAGACTACCATCACATAGTGTCACAATAGTATATAAAACACACATACAAGATTAGAAACACTCCATGAAAATAATGAGAAGTAGCCACTCCATTTCCCATAATTTTATTGGAAGACTATTATTGGCATTATAGCATAATGAGAATTTTCTTGCTACCAATTCATAAGGATGATTCATTTCTAGATCATAATAATTTAAACTTCCTCTCAACAAAATATTTCAAATATAGATATGGAAATAATCCTATTTTAGACCAAAGACTTGATTCATTTAAGGTTATGTTTCCACATTGTATTTCACTAAGGGTATTGGATGTTAGTTGAATTGTAATTAATTTTTGAAAGATGTGATTCATTTTGATGTGAATCATATTGAAAAACACATATATTTCAATTGATTTAGACTCACAAATCATATTTCATAATCCTAATAGTGAAATCACTCTTTTAATATGAAATTTATTTTTAGAGGAGGATGGTTTCCCATCACAATTAAACTATCCTACTAAAATAAGCATCAATCCTCGATCTTACATTTAGGAGCTCATATAGAATTATTAGAATCATATGGGGCTTGTTGAATTACCATAGGTAGCGCCATCTAAAACACACAAGATCTTTTCAATAAGCATAACACATTGATAATTCTTCCCATAAAATCCATTCTTCTATAGAAGAATATTGACAAGGGACTATGTTTGATTTTCAATATATCATGCCATTTGTAGAAGGTTTTAAGGACCCTGCTATTACACCCTACTATATCATTGTGTTTTTAGGATATTAGCCTTCCATCCTAGGTACCATATGTCACTCAATATTTAAGGTTATATCTATCCCTAATTGAATAAATCATGCATTTAAATGATAAATCAAGTGGAGCAAGCACTCAATAATATATTATAAGCAGATAAATTCTTGAAAGTTATGAAATAATAAGAGGATAACATCACTCTATTGTTCTCATTTAATTATCATGAGAGGGTTAAAAAATATACCATTATGTTTCATCATGATATGGCTTAACGTATTCCATGGTTACATGCATAAGAGGGCCAAGCATTCTACCACCAAGCCCAACATAGGAGGTCTTACCATTCTTCCACCATGAAGATGTTCACAAACAACCACTACGCAAAAGCACTTTGATATGCTACCAGAATGATACAAATTGTGTTATTCATTTTATATGTATACATTATAACATCAATCCACCAACTAATATAGTCAATATGTAAGTGTCCTTCAAGACACTAGTCCACTAGATAATGTAATGTGCATAGTGAAGAGACATCTTAGTTCTCTTCAGACACCTCAATGACTATGACCATCATGTATAGTTGGTAATGAAGAATGGGATATTAGACTTGTGTAATATATCCTCATCATGACCCATTATATATCATTTTCAAGATATTTATTATCCTTTATACTCGCCTGAAGTGACAATTATTTACACACTAACACATGAAACTAGCACAAGAAAGCATCACAATCTTTTGAAGAATGTCAATTTATCATGTAAGTGAAAATCAATAAAGGGATACCATGTAGTCTCAAAAAATGAAATCAAATCCAAATTAAATTCATCAATAAATTCCATTATCAACATTTAACTCAAAACATTTGAAATGAAGAGGAAAACAATGTTGACTTTCAAGCAATAAAATTACATAAAAGATTGGATAACTCAAAATAATTTTAGCAAGCACTTTATGTGAAAATAAGATCACAATACAATAAATAAATGACTTATGGAGTCACTAAAAGGGGATAACGAATATGGTAAGAGGGCACTGGTCCTAATGTCCATTACCCATAAGACTTCTTATGGAGCCAATTATCAATAAGATCCCCTCACGGATCCAAATGTTGATTTATCATGCCAAATTCATTACTATTTAATTTAAAGTAATAGTTTATAGGGTGGCACTACACCACTACCACTACACAAAATGATACTATTAATTTTAGGAATAATGTGTATGATGGTGATACACTACTACCACTACAAAAAATGATACTATTAATTTCAAGAAAAATGTGTAGAAGGGTGTTACACCACTGCCAATACATAAAAGGATACTATCTAGTACTTAGTACCCTATGGCCCTATAGAGGTCATACTTAAAGATAAACATATTCACCACCTACCAAGGTGTGTTTTGACATTAAAATTAGGCCTTACCTACTTTATCAGGAAAATTTAGATATAATGTTGCCTACAATTAGGTCCCACCTAATGTGTATAGTAATAGAGATGCATGGTTACTATTTTAAGAGAAGGTTACCTCCATAGTTGCCACCTTCTAATTCCTATAGATACATAGTGTTGTACAGGTGCCCAAAGTAGTTAGTAGTCCCTAATATCAAATTGAACAAGTTTTAAATAAGAGAAATAATGGAGCAATGCCAAAGTATTCATTCAATTCATCATGATATTTAGATCATCTAAGCTTTCATTTATCTAAGAACATTATTTAAGACATAATCACACATATTGATCATATAGCAATAATATGCAAGGTTACCTTAACCATTCTAGATGATTCACAACCAAGAAGATTAATTCTTAACCATTTGTATTGCACTCATAAATAAAAAATATGAGTATGTTTTAATATATATAAATGAGGCCATTATCATCCTAAAGTTATCCAGCTATAGCATGTTATTTTCATGAAATAATAATTATGTGAAGACATACATGCTTCAGTTTATTTCAAGCAAATTTATCTCACTTCACAATAGAAATGTAAGATTTCCACTCATCCTAGTTAGCATAATACAATATTAAATTTATTCATAGCACAATTCATAACCTCAACAATAGATTTTTACCATCGCATGGTTCCTCAAGTGATTCCCATGCTCTAAACTACAAGGGCACCTTCTCTATAACATTACCACAATCCAAACATATGCCTCAACATATTCAGGGAATTTCATAATATTGAAAGAGAGATCATTGAATTTTTTTCATAGATATTAGTTCAAGAATTACAAGCCAACTTCATTTTGTTTCATATCCTCCTAGTAGCATGGCAATATCATAATCAAAGCATGAATTCAACCAAATACTCAAAATAGGCAAGAAACATGTACATACACACATATGTACATATACATACATACATACATATATTACATTGGGACTATTAAAAGCAAGGCCCACTATCCTTTTAATATAATAATTTATCATAAGAATATATGTTTTTCATGATAGAACAATCAAAATATATAGAATAGGGATTATAAAAATAAATGGTTAACAAAAATAGTACATATCAATACTTAAGGATACCTAAATAAACTATTCTTAGAATAATTTGGTGCATAGTGACCAATAGCTCCATAGCTAAAACATACACACTAAGATGATCTATCCCTAGCTCATTTTCTCAAGGTATGCCCTAATACTTCATTCATAGCTTTCATGGGTTGAGCTTGTGTTTAGGTAAATTACCTTCACTGATCTTTTAGAAGATAGTTCCTATTCTTCTTTATATGATAGGATCTTAAAGGTTTTAAAACCTACTCATCCCTTCCCTGAGGTGGTGAGGCTTCTTTTTGTAGCATAGAAACTTGAGGCAACATTTCCTCTAGTAAACTTACAATTCACTATAGGGTCTTAAGAATTTGAACATGGATTACATCTAGCTGCATTATTATGGAAAATTGGTCATGCCCACCTATAGAATTTTTTATGCCTTCTTCTTATGGCATCTTGTCTATAGAAATTAGTTTTAATAAAGCCATCAAGAAGCATGCACCATATATAATTTACATAAATCATAACTAACTAGAGTTATAAAGGTGATAAAACCATACAAAACATCCCTAGAGCTCTTAGAGTTTAACCTAGTGCTTTGATACCAAAATATCATGCCCATTTTTCCCCAAAATATGGGCATGAAAACATAATTATAATTTTCAACATAACAAATAACATAGATAAATATTAAAATCAATCAAGCATAAGAAGAATATACTCAAATTCCAACACATTATCTTGCAACTAACACAAGGCTCATACATGCATAAGGCATTGATTCACAAGCCCATGGTTTTAATTAGTTTAACTCTACACTCAATCCATTCACTAAAATTATTTCTACATAATTGACATTAAGTCAGTCATAAAATGTAATTCAGGCCAATCCTTACATAGTCAGGCTCCATGTGTTCACTTTGGAAGGCCATATGGCCATGTCTACTTACTTTGGGTTCCCAAAGCCACTATTTCCACCTATTGCCTCCCATATGACTATGTGAAAGGATCAACATGTTGATAATTTGATAATTTCTTCCCTACCACTATGTATTTCTATAATGATATCATTTTGGGTTGTAGAGGAATGGGATTGTGTCACACATCAACATCTCACTAGCCCAATGGCTCATAGGCTCTACATATAATACAGTTGCCTTTGTAATAATAGAGAAGTGGGATTTGGACACATATCCGCATCATGCTCATTTACTTACCCATAGGATTTGCACTCTACATGGACATCAATGGGATAGTGGGTTACAAAGATGATGTCATGTGGTATCATCTTATGAGCCTACTTTCCTAGACACTTTAAAAATTGCATAGACATCTTAGGGATATTAGGTCATCAAGACTATGCCACATGGTAATACCATACTTATTTAATATCCTAGAGGTAAATCTCTCTATACAATCATCCCTAGGACTACAGGTCACCAAGATGATGCCACATAGAAATATCCCACTAGCCCATTAGCCTACTAGCTTAGAGGCATTGCAAATTATATGTTGCTCCCCAAGATTGCAGTTTGATAGGAATATTTTGTGTCGTAACATCCTATGATATCACTATCCTAGAACTAATTGTATTAAAAACCAAGTTGATGTCACTTCCATGATACTAGGACAATAACATATGGCTTCCTCTATAACACTCATAAAAGTCATATAAATGACTAAGGGAAAATTAGTTAAGGAAATTCCATGAAAACACCTATCTATGAAGCATTTAGGGAAATTTTAGGTGGGAAAATTTAGTTGAAGAAGATAGCCTGACTAAGGAAAAGGCCTAAAGTTGGATAAGCAAAATCAAAACTAAGGGCCAGGGCAATAAGAAATTTAAGGGAAAAAGTTATCATAAGACTTAGTTTAAAGGTTCATAATACATTTTGAAGTGGGTGAAATATTTGTTAACTTAAACACAAGAAAAATATGGCTAAGGTAATTAATGCCGAATAAAACTATAAGCTATGTAGATTCATTTGACAAGGCCACAATCAAACACTTTAAGAAAATCACATCAAGTAGTTAAGGTTGAAATACAAATTTGATCAACCAAAAAAATAAGTCTGACTCTAAATTGATAAATTTAAATCAAACCAATACTCCTATTTATTTAATCTATTAACAAACAACTTCTATTCAAGTTTTTCTTGACCAAAAATATTTTAAGATACTATTCAATATTTGAGATGATTAGTCAACTCTAGAGTTATAATTTATATCATCAACACTAAACATAATCTATTATATAAAAGCTAATATATTTTATAAGTGTAAAGACAAAGAGTTAAGGAATTGTCTTTAAAATCCTTCTCTATCAATGATTAATTATTGCAAGGGATTCTACAATCAAACCCATCTAGTTTCCTTGCATTAATATATTAACTGAAGAGGCTAGCCTTATTATAATTTCTTAATTTTATAATTTGGTTTTTATACAAGAAATGCCTAAGGTAAAAATCTATGTAAAATTCTTTAATCTAGAATCCTTTCATAAGGCATTCACTTATCATAATATAATCTATACTTATACTATAAAGTCCTAATTTATTATTATTCTTAATAAAAATCCCTTGGGCATTTATTTGAGTTCCACTCATCTATGGATAAGATTTGTCAAAAATATAATTTCCAATAGAGTGTATGAGGAGGAAAAAATCTTATTTTATTGGTTAATTATCATTATGTTTCATCCAAGTAAGGCATACTTATCATTTTATTAAAACAACCATATAGGCTTAAGAGTTTTTCCTCATTATAAATGTATTATTATAACTAGGTTTAGATAAGTAGATCATTGTATTATATTACCATCCAAAATATTAGGCAGTCTAACCCACTTCCTTCAAATCTAATCAATACTTCATAAAAAGGTCATCAAATAGTAATACCATTACAAGAAAGTTAAGATGTAATGAACAAACAATGATAGGATATTCAACAAAATATTTATAAATATTAAGGCCCTTAACTTGGGGAAGCTCAGTCATGCATATACAAGCCTCCATAAGGTTTCCATTTTCAACAAGGATCCATCCTAAGGAGGTTTATTAATTTGATATAACAAGAAACTATAAAATAGTTCTCTATAGTAATAAACTAAAAATTCAACTAATAAAATTTATAATAATATTGGCTCAGAACTTGGCCCAAAATCAGTTATTAATACAATAATTCAATAAGTTCAATTGAGAACAATTCATGTGCAGCATGTAGCTAGTTATAAAAAAAAATGATTAGGTGATAATTGAAGATAAGCTCCTCTTCACTCCAAGTGAAACTTTGGTCAACAGAAGGTAGGCTCACCTACCAACCTTTTTTCCATCATCAAGTGACTTCTCTAGGCACCTCTAAGTAGGAATCCTAGATCTAGGCATGTTCACACCATGGTTTAAGGTTAATAAAGGAAAATAATAGTCAAGTTGTCCTGGGGTTAAGGAGATAGCTACTCATAATGTGACAATCCAAATATCTCTAATTCAAGAGGTTACCAACCTAAGATCTATTTTTAGCAAG
>JARHVA010004219.1:762500-927500 GCA_037957365.1 Torreya grandis
TATTTGAGTGACTCTAGAGATGTTCTTCTTTAGATTAATTAATACTCTATATCTTCTACACCTATCAAATACTATCTAAAGATGGTCCACATGATTAGACATATGTTTGTAAAACACTGTTGAGTTATCCATATAAATGTTGATGTACTTGTCAATGAGTCCATGATATTAAAATTACATAGCTCACTAGAAGGTTGATCATGCATTGGTTAAGCCAAAAGACATCCTTTTATATGAAAAAATTCCCCATTTGGTGGTGAAGATAATTTTCATTCCATACTTTGGTTTTACTAACACTTGATTATAGAATGATAATATGTCCAAGAAGGATATCATCTCATATCCACTAAACATTTGAATTACTTTGTCTATGGAGGGAAAAAATAGTTGTCCTTTTTTAATTCTTAATTTACATTTCTAAATTGAACATAGATCATGATCTATCCATTCTTCTTCCTAACTGGCACCAAGTTGGCTACCTAGTTATAATTCCTAATTGGAAATAAAATCCTAGCATCTAATTTCTTTGGTGCTTCTATTTTGATGAGACATTAAAAGTTTGTATTCACTTACCTTTATATCTTCATATAGGGATTTTTTTTTAGTTTTAGTGGGATGGAATGTACAATGACGATGAGGTCAAAGACCTTCAAATATTAATGTCTAGGTGATTATATCTTTGTATTCTTTCATCATACCCCTTAAATTTTGTTTCTCACCTTCAATTCAAGTCAAGCCAATGTTTACACAATGGGGATGTCAGTTAGTGCATATATTGTCCTTGACAAAATTAGACTTAGTCAATTTGGGTTGTTTATAATTTTGGGATTGTGTATCTACATCAAAATATCACTCTAGGGAAACCATCCCCATGTGGATGCAACTATGTTTCAACTGTAAGACACCATCTTCTCCCAAATCCTCTATGCTCATTGGTTCAACATCATTATCATATATTACCTAGGATTCAAAGGCTCTAGAAATATTCATAAATTATATAATTTTTTGTTTGTCTTCAAACACATAGAAGTTATACACATTATCTAAGATATAAATACAAGGAACCAGCTCCACAAAAAATTTATACATTCTGGATTCTTCAAGCAATGTTAGATTAATAGTTGAAACTGCTAGTGAACCTATTGTCTAGTTTTCTTCCCTTGAGATGGCCCTGATGTTGAATGCTTCAACATATTTTATCGGTTCCCATGTTCAATGTTTGTACTTATTCAAGTGAGTTTAAATTGATATTCATTTACATCTAGTCAACAACCAACACTGAATCACTAAAGGTTTACAATTGTTTCTCATTATGGTTGAATGTAAACTACAAGCCTAAGATTAGGGATTCATACTCAACTTGATTATTAGTGAAAGGGAATTATACCCTATATGTAGATAGGCATTACTTCCTATCTAGATAGACCAAATCTAAACCAACACCTAAATCATGATTTAATCTACATCTAACAAAATAAAGAGTCTATAATTAAGGACCTTGAAATTCTTGTTCCTGAGGTTTTGACTTGGTAGTGAAAGTGTACACACGTGTATGAGTATGAAAATTCAATATTTCCATTATTATCACTATAATATATGATAAGATAATTCATCTTTAGTTCATTGTCTATTTGGATATGGTTGGATACTTTTATTTAAGGTAGCCACATTTGTGAGAAATAAATAACGTTATACCCATTTAATGTCTTTAACCAATCATAACTCAAAAACAAGCCATCAACTTATACAATGTTAATGGCTAGAATGTCTATGTACTATTAGACACATGGATAAGATGTAAGTTATATGTGTACATTTTTCAACCCTTGGAATCATGGGACAAAAGACTTATCCAACTATATGACCACTCCTTTTGACTTATATAGGATAAAACCTAGTTTCTTATATATAACAAGAGGAATCACATTTGTTGAGGCACTTGAGTTAACCAAATAATTACGCACATTTTTTATGAAGATTATAACTATTAATAGAAAAGGTAATACTTCAGGTTTGACCTTATAAATGAACACATTTACATGTGTAAATTTTAATTTTTAAGTAGATGATCTCATAGTTAAAGCTTTGAGAAGTAACTCTATCTATTCAATGATCTAATCTAGTTCATGAAGATTGATATTAGCCTTGATCTTCTTCATGTATTAAATTATATTTTACCCTTCTCTACTCTATGGCTCTATAATCCAAAATACATTATTCCATTTTGGATGGGTGGGTTGTTGGTGTCTTTAGGATATGGAGGAGTAGTATCACTATTTTTAGGGTACATGAAAGTAGTAGAATGATGCTTTTTCCTCAAATCATAATCAATCCTATGGAACTAATGAGAATCATAGATCCCATTTATATTTTCATCATGTTTATTCCCATCCTCCAATAGCAATGGGAAGTCATACATCTTAAAGACCATGGCTATGCTAGGAGGAACTAGAGTGGTAGATGATGATGGTTCTAGTTGATTTACAAAACTTTCTTAATTGTCCATATCTTTATAAAAGATATCAAAGGTAGTGCATAATTCCATGCAATCTAGTTTACCATGTTTTTTAGTGTTATGGACATGACACCAATCAGGAAGGGTTAATTCAAAGATGTTTATCTATGGATTATTATGAGGTGGATACTATTTTGTATTTTTTCTAGTTTTATTGAAGGCTTGTTATAACTTTGAAATGAAAAGTTATGATTAGAATGTTATCTTATGTTGTTTTTCTTTCAATTCTATAGTCTTAAAAAATCAGTACCTAGCTTCTTTAGCATCTGTTGGATGGAATCCAATTTTATGTTTGTAGAATCAATATTAATTACCTATTTAGTATTATTATTGATTAGAATTAAAGTTTGGTTCAAATTTTGATTTTTGGATGCATAAATAGGATTATTTAGTAAGTTAAGGTGTAAGTTATGTGGAGTATGGGCTAAAGGAAATTAGGTGTATACTTAGTTTTGATTGGGATCTGTAACATTCTTATTAGAATTTATAATTGGGTTAAGGCTAGAAGAGTAGGACCAATAATAAGTGGGATCAGGATTTCTTATTTAGGGTTCAATTACTTATAAATTTTGATAGTTTTAGTTTAATACAAATGTAGTGTATCAACATTAAGTGTTATGTGGATAAATACAAATGTCATTAGTTTAGGGCATTCTTTTATATTTCAAGGGCAAATGCCTTAGTAGGTTAATAAAAGACACTTTAAGTCTATTGTACATATTTTGGAATACTGGGTTAAAGGATCAAATTGTCTCATTCAACTCTCTCCTCATGCTTACAAAGTGTTGGTATATGACACTTTCAATGGTGACTTGTCCAAATTCTACTAAAGTGTTTCATCATTGATCACTAGGCATAATTGAACATTTTAGGACATTAAATAACAAATCATAGGTAGCATATCCAAATATAAATTAAAAGAACCTAAAGTGTAGATCTTCATGGGTTACATTTATTATTCTAAAGAAGTTTTAAAATCATTTACATGTTCTTCAATAGTCATATGTCTTGAAGGAGAAGATGAAGATACCTTTTAGGGTTTTTAAGTAGATCATTACATCCTTAGTGATGGCTATAGAAGAATTGGCTAACCAAGTTTAGGCAATTGGGTATAGTGTAAGATGAGTTCATCTATTTGGAGAGTATGACTGAGTTCATGGTCCTTTGAAGACATATTTACTTGAACTAACTTTTCTATGTACATCCAAAGGTGGGTATATCAAGTTAGTGTCTAAGGTGACCTTTGTTAATCTTTTGAGTGAATCCATTATAACTAAAGTGATCTCTTTCAAATAAAAAATCACCTACTTATACACCATATAAATTATTACTAATGCACAAAAGGAACCTTAAAACATAACATCTAATATTTTTGGATCAATGAAGAGATATTCACTCTAAGGTATGAACTATTGGATATTGGGTTTTGTAAATAGCCTATTAGTGGAATAGCAATGAGGGAAGTAGTTATTGAACTTCCATATTATGGATATGATATGAATATAAATACAATATAGATGTATGTAATTATTATGGATCTAAGTGAAGGTCGACCTAATCAAAATAAACTTAAAAAAGAATAAAAGGTAGGGTAAAAAGGAAGGTTTATAGACTAGACTAGATGAAAACTTTCTAAGTTGGTTCTTGAACTAAGGAATGGACAAAAAATCAAGAGAAAATGTTTTTTATAATTTATTATAATCATACCAATAATAAAATATAGTTAATATTCCAAGGGAACAAGAATATAATAAACTTTGTCATATATAATCAGATATTTTTGCATTTATTAGATTTCAATTAAATATATATAAATGGAGATTATGATTATTACACAAAATCATTCAAATTATCAAATAGAATATTATAAATAAATATATTAAAATAATACTCATGAGCAACAAAAATACTAAGATACCAATTGGATGGAACTTCTTAAAAGATTCATAAGTTTGGAGATGAACAATATTTTCACATCAAGACCATTTTAGAACAATTTGTAGAATTTCATATTAATCTTAATATCCAAATTTCGGTTCCCTTTGGGATTGGGAGGATACAAATATATAGGATTTGGGATGGGATTCCTCATAATCCATTACAAGTTTAAATTTACATATCTAATAATATAACTTGGTGTCAAAATATGCACATCAAGGATGTACAAAAGTGTTTATGTAAATAGGATCCCTTGACCAAAATACAATATATATGCCAAATAAGTTTCTCATGTTGGAGTAGTCATTAGTTCATATTTAAAAAACTAGGGACCCTATGATGTGGCAATGCTTGCAGTTTACTATGTGCATCCTACTATGTTTTAATTTGCCTCTATATCTATGAGTTTTCCAAATAATGCATGAGTACCTTTAAAATATTTACTAATAATATTAAAATTTAAAAGGACATGATTAAATACTTTGATAATATTAACCATCAAACATGTATGCTCTACTTTTGAGCTCTTAAAATATGATCAAAGGGTTTTGGCCTTGTTTACTATTAAGTGTGAAGTCACTATTCACAAACACTATCTAGAAGTCAATATTAATAGGTTATTATTCATAGTCATCATTCATGTGATGAGGTGGTAGTGGTGATTTAGTGATGATTGTACAAGAGATGTGGTAGGTGATGTAGGATGATGTAATAAGGTGATGTGACTTGGTTGTGATGTGTCATAGACCACAAAGATAATATTTGATGTGATCTATTGAATGTGATGGATTAGGTTGTACCATTCCACTATGGGACAAGTTTTTGTCATTTTAAATACACATACTTTTATCTTTTTGTGATAACATAAGACAAGGAATATATTCGTCACCACTCCTAGTGGAATCATAATTTTGGAATGAGGGATAAGTCAAAAGGTGTAGGTACATCTTTTGGAACCATGTGTGTGCACATGGGATAGTGGGGTATCTATTTACTCTTCTTGATTAAAGTGGTCGACAAAGGAAAAGAAGATTCCCACTCATTTTGGATACACATGGAAGAATTCAAGGGGTATTATGAAAATTCCATATACTTTTGACTCAAGCACATGGATTTAAGCATGCCCAATAGTTTTGGTTTTGGCCCACATGGAAATGTGGCACAACATTTCCTCTCTGGTCCTTTTATTCTCTCTTTATTCATTCTTCTTTGAAACTATATAAGTAAAGGATGTCATTGCTTTGTCTATTGAACTTAAGAGAAATTCTAAGTAGTGGATGTGTGAGTGAAAGACTTGTATATATTTTTTGAAGCTTATTAAATCTTTTATGCATTGAATATAAGGATTACATGAGCTATTGGAGAGGTGTGAGTGATAGGTTTTTACCACTAATTTATTCTCCAAGTGTTCCTATAATTATTAGTGAAACCATTCTCCATGGACACAGCCAAATTGGTTAACCACATAAATCTTATCTTATGGTTTTCATTATTTTATTTTGATTTGTGCAAGTTTAAATTTATGTTTTACATAGTTCCCCTCTCTGTAAATTTGAGGATATGTTTATACATATGGACTTTTATCCTAAAAAGTGGTATCAGATCAAGGTTATTTATTTTTGAGGATTAAGTTGTAGGAAGATAATGATTTTATCTTAAATGGGAGCTATGGAAAATGAGAAATCAAATTTGAATAAATTCAATGGGAAAAATTTTGGTTTATGGAAGATGTATATGGAGGACTATATTTTTTAGAAGAACCTTTAATTGCCATTGGGAGGTGCATCTAGGAAGCCAAAAATAATGTCAAATGAAGATTGAAATTTTTTTGATATAAAATCACTTGGAACCATTCAATTATGCCTAGAATCTATAGATCCTTTTAAGATATCCCAAGAGAAGACTATAAAAAGTCTAATGAGCACACTAGGAAAGTTATATGAAAAACCCTCTGCCTCTAATAAAATTTTATTGATGAATACATTGTTTAATATGAAAAAGGTTCAATATAAAATCAATTAAATAAATTTAACATGGTTAAAAGACAACTGAATTATGTTAATATTGACTTTTATGGTGAATTTAGGGATCTTATTATTCTATGTTCTTTTATTGGGATTTGGATTATATTGGTCATGGAGGTGAGCATATTTGTCTCAAATAATGCCAAAATCAAGTTTGAGGATGTGGTGGGTGTGATCCTAAGTAAGTAAATACAAAGGAGAAGCAATGGTGAAACATCAACATCAGGAATTGCATTGTATATGTAGACTAGAGGAAGACGTAACAATATAGGAAGAGGAAACCATGGAAAATCATCGAGTAGGTCATGATCAAAATAAATATGCAAGATGGAATGTTGGCACTGTGGAAAGCTAGGACACACAAAGAAATATTATTGGGTTCTTCATGGAAAACCATCTAGGGACTAGCATGAAGGTCATAAATAGTAAAAAGTAGTAGGTGAAATGTTACAAGATGCACTCATACTTTATTTGGCTAATATTAATGAATCTTGGATTTTAGATTCAATACATTTTTTTCCTACCACTCCTAATAAACATTATTTTAGAAATTATGTTCAAGGTGATTTTTCACATGTGTATCTTGGTGATGATGAACCTTATAGCATTATTGGAAAAGATATTGTCAATGTGAAGTTTAAAAATGTAAACACTTGCATTCTTAGGATGTTAGTCATGTGTCATGTTGGAAGATAAATTTGATTTTTGAAAGATAATTGGGAAGTGATGGTTATGTGGTCACTTTTACTCATGACTCATGGAAGGTTACCAAAGGTGATCTAGTTGTTTTAAGAGGTAATAAGGTGGGTAATCTATATATATCCACTATTATCAGTAATTTATCTTGTGATATAGTTACTTTAGGTGCAGATACAACTTTGTGGAATTATAGACTTGGCCACATGAGTGAAAAGAGAATGAATATTATTCACTCAAAGGTGAAATTACTAGGTTTAAATGAAATTTATATGGATTTTTTTGAGCATTGTGAGTATGGAAAAGATAAATGTGTGTGGTTTATTAATGTTGAACTATCCAAGAAAATG
Organism: Torreya grandis; assembly: GCA_037957365.1. Taxonomy (NCBI): domain Eukaryota; kingdom Viridiplantae; phylum Streptophyta; class Pinopsida; order Cupressales; family Taxaceae; genus Torreya; species Torreya grandis. Next base: position 770,024 of record JARHVA010004219.1, read on the forward strand.
ATGAATTTAGAGATTATGCATAAGGTTTTATGGAAACCTACTTAGGTAACTTCACTTGGTGGTTCAAGGTATTATATTACATTCATTGATTATGAAAATAAAAATCTTTGGGTTTATTGCATTAAAAAATTATATGTTTAATACATTTAAGATAATGAAATATATTTAAATCTCAATTTCCTTAGGTCAAAAAATGGTAGATAATTCTACAATAAGGATTTTGATAACTACTATTCATTGAATGGAATCCATAGGCAAAATATAGTTATAAGAACATGAAAACAAAATGATTTGTTAGAGAAGATGAATAAAACCATCATGTAATGTGCTAGGAGCATGAGATTACATGTAGGGTTACCATTACAATTTTGGGTGAATGTTATTGATACATCTATGTACCTAATAGACAAGATCTTCAAGTGCCTTTTATGGTGGCATACTAAAGGAGGCATGGATTGGTAATAAGGTTGACTATTATTTTTCTAATTTTTTTGGTCATGAATAATTTTTTTGTATTAACAAGAAGATTAAGACCAAACTAGAAACTAAATCTTAGAAATGTACTTTTATTGGCTATGGTACTCATGACTTTACATTCTAGGTATGGAATGAGGAAGATAATAATATCATTAGAAGTATAGATGTCATCTTAAATGATAAACTCATGTATAGGGAATAGCTATTAGAAAATAATAAATAATAAGCCAATAAGGAATACAAACTATTGGAGGACATTGGATATATATAGATTACCCACCTTATTACCCATACCCCATACCCTAGTAGATCTTCTAACAATAGGAACCCTATACCCTTATTGTTAGAAGATTTACTAGAGTAAGTAGATCAACTAAAAACAATTCTCATTCTTTCAATTACTTTTTACTTAATAATGGTGGTGAGACAAATATCTTTGAATAAGTAGTTTAGGTTTATGCTAAGAAAAAATGGAAGCAAACAATGGATGAGGAATATGACTGTCTCATGATGAACAAGACATGGGTTTTGGTGAAGATTCCAAATGGAAAGAAGGAATTTTAGAATAAATGGGTATATAATATTAAGTATTAATATGGAGGTTAAAAGAAAAAACAAGGACATATTGGTGGTGAAAGGATTTACATAAAAGAAAGGTATATATTTTGATGAAATATTTTTTCCTCTTGTTAAAATGACTTATGTTAGAAATGTTTTGAGTATAGTTGTTGTGGAATACATGCATTTAGAACATGTTGATGTGAAAATTAATTTATTTATGATTATTTGGATGAAAAGATATACATGGATCAACCATAAGGTTTTGAAGATAGTTTTAAGGAGAAATTTGTGTCCAAATTGATGAAGAGATTGTATGGCCTTGAGCAATCTCTAAGTAAATGGTATATTATGTTTTATAGTTTTAAGATGGAACAAGGTTATTATAAAATTAATTATGACCATTGTGTGTATTTTATGAAGTTTTAAAATGGAAGATTTATAATTCTTCAATTGTATGTGGATGACATGTTGGTGGTAGTTTCTAACATGCAAGATATTAATGTACTAAGGATCTAGTTGGGAGATTAGTTTACTATGAAGGATCTAGGTGTTGCTAAATACATCAATGTTATGAGAATATCAAAATAATAATAATAATAATAATAATAATAATAATAATAATAATAAAAGGTTGACACTATCATAGGGAGACTACATCAAGAAAGTGTTGGGGAGGTTTAACATGCATAATGCAAAAATAGTTGGGATACATTTGGTAGTCTACTTAAATTTGGCAAAGGAGTAATGTAATAAAAAATAATAAGAGTTGAATCACATGTCCAAGGCACATTACTCATTAGAAATTATAATTTTGATGTATGAAATGGTGTGTATAAGGCCAAACATTACACATGTAGTGGAAGTGATGAGTAGATTTATGAGTAATCCGAAAAAAGAACATTAGAAGGTAGTAAAGTGGATTCTACATTACCTAAGAGGGACCATAGATTTATTGTTATGGTATGGTTGATCATATGTTTTTTATTAGGGATATGTTGATTCAAATAAGATAAAAAAATTGAATGGTAGGAGAAGCATTACTGGGTGTGTGCTCATTGTGGTTGGTGCAAAGGTGAGTTGGATATCATGTCTATAGAAAGTGGTGGAACTTTATAACATAGAGGCTGAGTATGTTATTATTACATAAGAAAATAATGAGATGATATGGCCATAGAGGGTGATGGAAGAGTTGATACACCAACAATAAAAAGGGATACTTTCTAATGATAGTTTGAATACCATTCATTTATCTAAGAACTCAGCATTTCACTATAGGACTAAACACATTCAATTGAGGTATCACTTCATTTTATGAATACTAGAAGAGGATAAATGTAATGTACCCAAAGATGGGTATAATAATTGATAGAATATTTAATAATGGTTTAGTACCACATGCATAAGAGTAAGGAATTGCGTAGATAAGAATTAATATCAATAAAGGGTATAGGTTAGTGTTAGGCATTCAAGATGTCATTTGTAATTATAGATGGATCTAATAAGAGGTTGTTCACTCAAAGAGGCCCATGATACAAAGTTCTTCCTTTCATAAAAGGAATACATTATAATATATTTAGTATTTTTAGTTATATTAGACTGTGGTTATTATCATTGGTATTAGAGCCCTTTCTAAGGCCACTTTTTAGTTTTTCCTATTTAATAACATTTGAGTTATAGTTATTGTGGATCTAATTTAGATTCATCAGCTAAGTTGTATTGATACAATTAAGGTGTTTGATTTGAATATTTCCATGAAAAGTGCATTCTATATCTAGTTACATACATAAAAGGGTTTCAATTTTTGCATGAAAGGCAGTGGATATCTAATCCGAGTAATTTTGGGAGTTGTTTATCTATCTATTGGAAACATTGAGATTGGCCTAAAACCATAGAATATAAGGAACTATGATAATAGGAGAAAATTCATTGCCATATTAATGAGTAAAAGGCATAGTGGAATACATAAAATCTAGACATAATCCTAATGATGTATTAGTGATTTTCCCTCAAGGAACACATGTGATCAGGCTTGGAAATGAGGCATCCATTATCATCCATGATGTTGAGGTAAAAAGAGGATGATATTATTCCCTCTCATTACATACTGATTAGACCTGAGCACAATATGAGAGGTTGAATATCTTTGTGTGGTGTGACTAGGAAAAGATCAACATAAAGATGATTTATAGTATCAACAATTAGGAAGCATATGTGTGCTCTTTTATATATCCTTCTAATCTAGTAGAGTTTATGATTCATAACCCTGGCATCAAATAAAAACCTACTGTAGACCAATGATAAGTGCAGTTGCCATGAATTCCTTATCCCTAGAATCTCAAAATTTAATCTAGTGAAGAATGGGGATTTTGAAGAGGAGTTTTACATATTTACCAACTCATCATCAAGGGTGTTAATTCTTCCAACCAAATAATATGCAATATCAACACTATTGAGATACAAGTTTGAGTCTCCCAATGTTGTTTCCTCTTTCTTTCCATGGTATTTAGCCTTATTTATGTGTCATTATTTTTAAAAATGCTTAGTCATAATAGTTCATTCCTTATTTTGATAGTAGTCTGTCAATAGATTATTGAGGTATTAGTTACTTTATGAGGTATGAGTGATATTCTATAGTCAGTTTCCATTTCAATAGTTAATAGTTTAAAGTATTTATAGTATTATTTTTTTTAGTGTCTTCAAATGTTATAAACTCATCATTAATTACCTTTAGTTTTTTTATATTGTGTGTCTAAATTAAGTTCATTAGTAATGCATAATATGTCTTTTGTAGGTATATGCCAACTCATTCAGTGTTCATTAGTTTTAGTGATTAATGTTTAGTCTTATGTATCAGTATCAAAAAATTCAAAATATTAGTCATATTGTAAATAATGTATTTTAATTTAAAACCACAATCCACTTATATGGTTCTCATGGAGCTTCCTATTTTCTTTAGTGATAATTTCTCTAGTGCATTAATTTAACTTTGACAAATGGGTATTATTAAAGAATATTATAGTAAGTTTGAAACATTAACCAATGGTATCTCTACTTCATTCTTCATTCATTGCTTCATCAATAGACTTCAATATGATATTCAAGTAGAGTTTAAAATTTGGTAACCTCAATCAATGATGGAAGCATAAGGATTAGTTAAGATCTCTAAAGACTCTATCAATTAGGAACTCTCCAAAACATCTTCCTTCCAAAATCATAGTACAACACCACCTCTCTAGGATAATGTAGAGGTCATTGATTCCATTTTAGATGCACCTTAGTAGATTCCAGATGATCCCATTAAATAAATAACCATGCTTAAGTATGCCCTTGATGATCCTAAGTAGACAATCACAAAGCCCAAGTAGGGAATCGAGTCTTCAAATCCCTTAGAGAAAAATGCTAAGGGGAATGGCATGTATTCTTAATTATTTTTTTAGAATGACTATTTTGAGCACCCTTGCTTTCACTTTATTTCTATTATCATCATGGTTCAAATTTCATTTCAACCTTTAGTTATAGTTCACATGTTGACCTTGGTTATGTACATGTTCATATCCAATAACAAGCAAAATAAATGAAATTAGAAAAGGACACCTAGACGTGCCTCTATCTAGTCTTCAACCTATTTTTTGGTCTAATTTTCATTTGGTCTTCCTCTTATTTCTCATCATGTTTTGAGGGTGAAACATATTTATGGGGGATGTAATTTAATGTACCTAGAGAGGGGTATAATACTATAGTAGTTAATATAATACTGAATAATGGTTTAGTACCACATGCAAAGAGTAAAGAGTTGGGTAGAAGAGAATTAGTATAAATAAATGGTTTAGGTTAGTGTTAGGTATCCAATAATTAATTTTTAATTAGATCTAGCTCTCTAGGAGGTTTCCCCCTCAAAGAGATCCATGATATGGAATTATTCCTTCTATAAAATAAACACAATATAATATATTCAATATTTTTAATTATATTAGAGTGGGGTTCCTGTCAAGAAACTGAAGCTAGAGAAGATACATATGAGTGGTAATCCTACAAACATGATGACAAAGATGGTTGCAAAAATTAAGTGAATTTCTTTTAACTTCATTTGGTATTCATGGATTAATAATATTTGAATGAGAAAATGGTTCAACATATGTAGAAGTGGTAAGTTGTGAATACTAACTTCAAGTGGGAGAATTGTTAAGTGTGAATTCAGTATTCATAAACACTATTCATAAGTCATTATTCACGGGTCACTATTCATAGTCATTATTCAAATTATGTGGTGGTAGTGGTGAGTTGGTGATGACTATGGAGGAGATGTGGTAGGTGATGTAGGATGTTCCTACGAAGTTAATATCTCTTGGTGGTGAGGCCCATAAAGAGGATTTTTCATGTGACCAAGTGCATGTGTTGGAGTGGGGTGTACCACTCCATTATGGGACAAGTTTTTTTCAATTTTAATTACACATGATTTTCTATTTTGGTGATAATTGAAGATAAGGAATATATGAGGTGCCACCTTTAGTGTAATCATGTTTTTTGTCCATGAGGGAGATGTCTAAAGGTGTAGGCATATATTTTGAAATCATATGTGTGCATATGGGAGAGTGGGGTATCTAGTTACTATTATTGATTGAAGTGGGGGACAAAGGAAAAGAATATTATTAATAATTTTGGATGCATATTGAAGAATTCAATGGGGCATTATGAAGATGCCATTTAATTTTGATTCAAGCACATGGCGTCAAGCATGACCAATAGTGTTGATTTTCTTTCACATGAAAATGTGGCCACACATTTGCTCTCTCCTCATCTTATTATCTCTTTAATCATTATTATTTTTAATTATATAATAAAGGATGTCATTAAATTTTATTTTGAACTTAAGATACATACCACGTAGTGGATATGTGAGTGAAAGACATGTATGTCTTTGTTGAAGCTTATTGAATCTTTGTTTTAATATTGTTAAAGATTGTATGAATTGAATACAAGGAGTGTATAATAGATTAGATATGTGTGAGTGACATTTTATTGTCACTTTAATCTCCAAGTGTTTTTGAAATTATTAGTTGAACCATTCTCTGTGGATATAGGTAAATTAGTTAACCACATAAATCTTGTCTTATGGTTTGCATTTTTTTTTAATTTATGTAAGTTTAAATTTCTATTTTACATAGTTCCTTTAGTTGCAACTTTGAGGATATGTTTATGAATATTCACTTTTATCTTAACAATTATTGTTTCTTTACCAAAGTTTAACATCTATAAAATATCATCATTGGTTTTATAAATATTTCCCTCAACTTCCTCTTTGAATTTATCTATAGCATCTTTAAGGAGTGCCTTAAAATTGGGTCTATTTTCTATCTCTCTAGTAGAGGATATCACATTTTTGACCTTAATATCTATAAAACCTTCAAATTAATCATTTTTATGGACTTTAAAATGTCCCATCAAAGCCTTCATTCACATACACCAATTAAGGGAACCATCCCATTTTGAAAATACATAATTTAGGGCCCTGCAAAATATTGGATTGGCATCAAGTTTAGGTGACTAAATGCATTGGTTCTGACACAATAAAACATGAAGTTTCCTTTTTCATTCTCTCAATATTACATTATCCCCTATATACTTGAATATTATTCAAAATGTTTTAAATCCTTGTGCCTACACTCTCAGCACTATGTAAAATTTTGCAAGTGGCATGGATGATCTATATTTGTAGTAGTTGTTAATGTGCTTCCTCCTTAATTCCTATACATATCCTTCATATATTTTCCACCCTAATCCAAAAAATTAAAAATCCTCTATACATTCTATTAGTTTATTTGGATTCCTTTTAGGCCTTTTGGTCAAGGAAAATAAGTTTTCTCTTTATTCAAATTGTATCTCCCCCTTGTATTTATGTTCACCACATTCCTATTCTTACCATCTAAATTATGCTACTCTATTTATTTAAATTGGTTTAGACTATAGGTAATTTAATGATAATAAAATTCTAACTCATCCATTCATCCTTGAATCTCTTTAACCCATTGGGGGACAATAATCTCCCCTTCTTCTTCTAGTTGACTTGGCTCTTCAAACATAGAGGTTGGAGTGATAATTGGAGGTGGAGTTATTACTAGAGATGTTAATGAATAAATTATTTGAATACAAAATTTGAGGGGTGGTTTAATTATTATTTTCCATCCTAAGGCCTCCCTTCGAGGGGTGACTTCAACCACATATTTAGTTAGCCTAAAGTTTTCAAAACGGTTATTATGGTTTATTGTATAGATGTATATTGTGGTAATTATAAATACAATTGACATGAATAATTTGGAGGGATTGTTGGCCCTTTTGGATCACAAATAAACAATGAAACCAAAATTTCAAAATTGACTCTCTTCTATGGATCCCTTATTTGGGTTGATGTCAAAAGAATAAAAGAATCAATTGAACTAGAAAATCATGGACATGGAATGGTAGGTGGAATAATACATCTCAAGTATCTAAAAATTAATGTAATAATGAAGAGAAAAAACTAATTACTAATATTCTATGTTTCTTCTTCAGTGAAAATTTATTGGCTTATTGTTCTAGTTACAGTTTCTTCTTCTTGAAATCTTCCTAGACTCATTGATTTGGCCTTATTTAGCTATGACTCCTCCTCTGTCTCAACATAGGCCTCTTCCTCACTTAACCTATACTAAATTCCATTAATTTATTCTTCATTTCTTTCCTATCCATCAATAAGATAATCCACTAGTGATATCATATGTCCATGTTCTTCTTCCTTTGCTTCTTAATCAAGGGATCCTCCTAGAGTAGCAATATCTAATGATTGTATTTCCTCTAGTTTTTAGATTTTGAAGGACATATTAAATATGCTATATTTAATTTGTTAGGAACTATGGTATGAATATGAGGTGAAGGAGAAGGTGAAACTATTGAAAGAACCATAATAACAAGGACTATCAGTTTAGGTGATGGTGAAGGAATGGAAAGTGGAACAATGATGGTGGAGGGAAGAATGGATGGAGATTGACCTTGTTGAGGTGCTTAAGAAGATGTAAGAGTGGATGGGTGATAATAAGGAATATTGCATAAAATATAGGAAACATACTTGTATAATTATTCAAAGTTAAGGGAGAGGTGATAAAGAGATTATGCTATTTTGTTTATCATGAGGAGGTGTAGTATTCTAAACTATAGTGACTATGACCATGACAGTAGTAGTTGAATGGGTGGAAGGAAGGTCAGAGATAGTAATACCTTTGAGTGTCTCACTGTTAATATAGAGGTTCTCCTCCCTTTGACCACTAGACTCTTCCTCTTGTAGATTGTTTCCTCCTTCTATAATGGAGGGAGTCTTGTCTTGTTGCTATGTTGGAGGCCATTAATGACTCTAATATTGTTCTTCCTACCTTACTATATCATTTGCTTACACTTTGGCAATGTCTTGATTATATTAAATTCCTTGGAAATAAAAAATGACATTTCATTCTCCCTCATACAGGTCTAATCTTTAGCATCATCTGATACATTCATTAAGATATCATTGTGTTCATCAATTCTAATAATCATATCTTAATCATAAATTTTGTAATAATCATTTATAATAAACCCCTTTCCATTATTCTTATAATCATATCTTAATCAATTCTAATCCCACTTATCCATTATTTAGGAATTGAAAATTCCCATGACCCATGTACCCACCAACCATAGCTCATTCCTAGAATCTCCTACATCCTTATTCCCTAATCACCTATCCTAATATTGTACTAATCTTACTTATTCCATAAATGGATTCTAAAATACTATAATTCTAGAATCCTCTCTAACTTGGTCCCTTTTCCTTTATAAGCCTCTATTTTAGAGGCCTCCAATGAATTTCTAATTCCTTAGATAATCATTTACCCTTGATCCTCTTCATCCAAAGATAAAAATGAGAATTGATCTTCCCTCCATGACCTATTTAAAAAATCCACTCCTTCATTCCCAAAGCAACGAATGAATCCATAAGACCTTAATGAATCCATCAACAAATCTATGAATTGATAATTATTGATCAAGCCATAATTATGTCAAAATTATGAGTCTAATCCTTACAATCAGTAATCCAAAAATTTTGTTTGAAGATTTTGGATGGAGGATAGGAGAAGTAAGGAATTGGTAAGAGTTGTCTAGTTGATTGTAATTTACTTTCATAATATCTCTTATTGAGTGAATTGTGTATTTTGTGTAAAAATTCTATGTTTTGTTAGTTTTTATTCATTTTATCAAAATTACAATCATATTTTGGTGACCACAATGAGAGTTTTATCCTAATTTAACCACTTTTCTTGTTATTATGGTTTTTGATAGCTTGAAAGGCTAACTTGACAAAAATAAGTTTTAAATTTTAATCAAACTTACATGCCCAGGTGAACTATAGTATTCACCCAAAAGTCAAGACATTATAGTGGTGATTTTATTCTATGAATTAATTTTTTTTCCTAACCTTTATCACTAATGGCATATAGTTTGGCACTTTCAAGCATCTTGTAAAATTACTACTTGATAATTATAATTTTCCCTTGACAGTGGTGATTTTAATGTTTGACTAATTGTCTTGCATTTGATCATTTGGATTTACCACTAAAATTTTTTGTGACCTTGAGAGGTTTTAGGTCATTTTACAAAATTACTATTCCTAATTAGCAATTTTGTATTAAAATTGAAAATTTATCCTGTGATTAGTAGTTTTTCCACCTCATAATTTTGTAGTCAAATATTAGTATTATTCACTTGATTTTTGTTCCTTTAGGGTAGTATTAACCTTGTTTCCTTGCATATAAAGGAAGAAATACACAAGTCAATTCAAAACACCTAAACGTATCTCTTGAGCTACCTGGCACAATACCATAATTCTACAATCATGGTATTACATTAGAGTCATGATATCTCTCATGAGAAAAGTGATTTTGATCTTTGTGTTTGCATCATTAATCTTATTTATATCTCTATATTTTGATAACTATTGGGTCTCTATTTTTTGTCTATCCATCTATAAGAGAGGGATAATCACTATCCATGACCATACATAAACACCCTCAACTACATCCTAAAAATATTCCACTCCTTAGAAGTGAGGTTGACCTAGAAATTATGATTTTTTAGAGTTAACTATCAATTCTATTAATCTTGAATGGTCATCCTATATATATATATATATATATATATATATATATATATATATATATATATATATATATATATATATATATATATATATATATATATATTATCTTGTTATGCATTAATTCTATCTTTATCTCTTTGTAACTAGTTTTGATATAAATCTTTTTATTTTTTTACCCATTGTAAAATCACTAATCTTGAGTAGTGATATTACTTGATAAATAGTGATTTTTCCAAAAGGCTTATGATTTTACTAAAAACCTAGGTAGTAACCCTTAGCAATTGGCTAACCTCCCAAAAAATCATAGATTATGAATTGCAATCTTGCATCTAAAGTCGTGATATTTCCTAAACACTTTTAGTTTTGTATAAACTATATAGTAACTACCATGGTTAGTCACTTTCTACAAACTCGTGACTTGACAATTTTAATATCACAAAAAATCCATAGTTTTATAGTTTCTAAAAGTGGTATTGCATTAGTCTAACTATACATCTATGATTTTATCTTTTGTAATTGCATTTTTACACTCATTTTCTATATTTAATTTATCCTTTTTGACAGTGTTTTTAGGGTGATTTTTAGTGAATTTTGAGTTATTCTAATCATCACATAAGTCCCAAATTACATTTAGTATCAAGGATGCTATACCTCGACACCACCATATACCATGATAGGGAGTGTGTTAGGGGTGTTATTTTAAACCCTATAAGGGGATTTTACCCTTGACCCCAAAAGGGGTGTTTCCCCTTAACCCCACAAGTGTCACTGCCCTTTGACCTCATTAGGGGATGCTACCCCTAGAACCTTATGTCATTCCCCTTCATTCAAAGAAGTTACAGATCCAAATCATAAACTTTTTAGTGGTTTTTATTAATGCTTGTCAGAATAATATGTTTGGGTGAATTTAGTAGTAATTATGACTTGCTAACATCTTCTCTTATAGGTCATATATTTTGTCTAACATCTTGTCTTATAGGTTTACCCTCAAGATTGTCATTTGAAATTACTAAACACTTGTCTAGAAAGTCACCTATCAAATATATTTTGGCATTTTGATAAATCATCTTTTAAATATCTTAGATATACTTTTTATATATATCACATCTAAATTAATTAGTTAATAAATCTTTTTATTTGATTGTGTGCCACTCGAGGGCTACACTGGTGAATTCTATCCTCTTTACATCCTTGCAATGATTCATAGAGCATCAAAAATAATTAATAAACCCTCACATTTTTCTTTTTTATGTGCAATGTTATGTGAAATTCACACCCACATACTTATCATATTTCCAAGTAGACAGTGATTCTAGATTTCACCACCATGCACTAATCAACACTTTATGTTCTAATTGAGTATAAATATCAAAGATAACTATCATTAGGCTAAGAAATTGACCCCATATAGGTCTTCCATGAATAGGTAAAGTTAATTTTCTAAAATAGGTATTATACAACACCCTACACAGACTTTGGCCCCACTATACCTAGCATATATTGGGGATGTCCCTAGAGAACCTATTCTTCCTAACAAAGGACCATCGACTATAATACACAACTTAATTTTAGAGTTATTATTATCTCCTAAATATATTTAATGTGAAAATAGGGTTGAAATTTTTTGGTAGATTCCATAATGGTTCATTGATGTATATCCTCACTCAAGAATCCTTTATATGGTGTGGTCATTGAGTTACACTCCCAATCATTTTACTAATGATAGGTTTATGGTTTACCTAATGTCGTTTGTGTCCTACTAGACTAGTATTTTTGTGAATTGAGTTAGTCTTTCACCCAAACTTGTGCATGGCTATCTAAGCTCTATATATCATCATCATGTATATATTTATTTTCTATCTTGTACATTCATAGTCTTCTTGTATATCCTTATCTACTTTACCCATCAACATATCTTGTATCTCATATCCTAATCTGACATTATCTTGACTTCTTTATCTAATCATCTCCATCATGTCTAACCCCATCCCATCTTATCCCATCTTCCTATTATTTACTTTTAGGTTATACACTTGTCTAAATCATACATCATCAACCTTGTCCTAAATTCAATCCCATCATTTATTCATCTAATCTTCATCATATAATCTTCTAACCCATCTAACCTTTACAAAATTAGTCTCATACTTGAGCTAGTTCTTTTTTCATATTTACATATCATCGTATCACTTAATTATCATATTTGATATTTATTTGATACTCTATTAGCATCGTGTCACCTTATCAATTTCAGTCTAACATCCAATCATCATCAATCTAGTCATCTCTAATTTAGTCATATTTCCTATTCATACCTAGCACCCATTAAATCATCGTCTTGATAGTTTTAATATAGGCACTAGTCAAATCCCCATTCTTTTATTATCTTGAAAATTAGGCATGTTGATATATCATTATCACCAATCATACTATCAATCTAAAATCTGATCCTAATCTTATATCATTCATTTAGTCTATCCCATATTCATCATCACCTATCATACTAGCTTGGTCATTTAGACCTAAGTTTTTTCATGACCATATTGTAATCAAATCCTTAATCTATCTTCACATTATCCCCCTTTATCAACTATAACCTATCCACCCACATGGATTTGGACCCTATTCTGATGGACCAATACCTATTTACTAACAGGGATGATATGCTTTTATAAATCCTAAAAATGGGTGCATGCTTACCTTCATACCATTATCCCATTAAGCCTAAACCAATGACCCATGTCTTTCTTCATCAAGAATTACCATATGCTATCCCACCAAGGTCAACCCCATCATCCACTCATCACAACCATAGTCCTCACATCCCTTAATAAAGAAGTGATAAAGTTGACCTATTTAATGAGTACATATATTCTAATAGAGATGATATTCTTTTAATATTATGGAATATGGTTTCCCACCTTTCTAATTATTTTTAACACTTAATCCTAGGGTCACCTTCTAATTAAATCCTTCACTAACCCCTATACCAATCCCATTCAAGTCCACCATTCACTAGTTCTAGCCCTACTCATGACCTTCCCAATCTAAAAATTTCCTTATTTAATAAGTATATTGATGTAAATAAGGAGGTCTTCCTTTTTTATCTCCTTAATATTGGTGTCCAAATTACAAAATAATTTGACCCCATACAACTCACCTTAACCCTAGTCCATACTAGTCCACAGTTAAATCCTCCATGTACCATTCATAGTCTATCATAAATCTCCATCTTACTAGTAAAGGGAAACACAACCTGTTAACCTCATCTAATTCCCATTTATCTCCTAAATAATATCATAATCCAATGTCTCCTTATGTAATTACATCACTATCACACTCTTCCACTCCCTAAATCCAACACCATAGATGATCAATATACCCCTCTCCCAATATACATGAAAACCTTATTTTTGAAAATGAGGACTATTGCAATGAGTGTCCACTAAAAAAAAAGACCTCTATATTTGTCTAAGAATTTTCCCTCATTTTATCAATAACAACTATTTTTTATATACAATAAATTCCCTTGTCATTATATTAATAGATATCACCATTTTAGATATTATATCCAAAAATTAATTGATAATATCAACATTGAAATTGAGGGAGAATCCAATGCATCCACACCTAAGAGTGTGCAAAATGGGGTATGCCAAGATGCCTTTCATAATTATGATCAATATTATTCCCTTCTCAATGAAATTCATTAACCCAATACTATCCATACCACTACCATCCTTGATCAAACCATCCCTATGTCTTATTCAAATCACATTCCCCATCCTCAAAAATACATTAACCCTAACACATCTATTCCCAAACCTAAAGTGAAAGAGGTACTTGTAAATAATGATGTTATCAAAATGGCCCTCTATTTGGATACTATCAAAAAATCATTTATCAGTTACATCACCTCATCAACATTCATGTCAAAATCAACATCAAAGTGTTCAAGATTTTGTTTAACACTAGCTTTTGAATCATAATCCATATTATAAGATTGTCCCTTTCAGATAATGAGAGTTTTTTTGATGCCTATCTCTTTGACTATGTCTTTAATTCAAATGTTTACTATCGAAGAGATATAACTCTTGAACTATCTTATGATGATGAAATCATAACACAATTCTTGGATGTTTTATTAGTCAATGATCAGTCTAGATATGAATCAACTTTAGATGTCAATTCTACAGCTAGTCTTACTGATCCTTTCCAAATTTTGAAGGACAATTTTTATGACATTGAGGCTAGGTATCTTATTAACTCTTATGAGGAGTATGCTCCCCATTATCCACTTAATCCAAATATTTCACCACACATCTCCAATCATCCATCACCTCCTAATAATCCCTTTATCCCACTCTCTGAATGGGATAAATAGGAATATGCATAATTGGATTCCCCACATCATGTAATATCATGTGTTAAATATATGAATATCTAAGACAATAACATATTAATTAAGATAAATAATCAAGTTAGTTGTAATCTAAAAATAATCAATCAAATTCAAGAAGAGATTCATAATTGGCCAAGTCAAAAAGAGACACCCTCTATCATAAATATCATTGAAGTGTTAGAGGACCATCAAAGTAAAAATAAGCATCTATTAAATCTAAAGTTAAATTCCTATGGTATATCCCAAAATAAGACACTAAGGGGAAATCAAAATCTATGTCAAATATCTATAATTCAAACATATTTCAAGACTAACTACAATATGGCCAATAATCCTTATAATATTTGGATCAAAAATCAAGCAAGTCATAAGGTCTTGGATTCTTTAATCTCACATCACTAATAAAAAATTTCTCATTCACCATATCCAATGGTGTATGCACCTTTCAAGTTACATTTTCCATCATAACCATATCACTCATTCAAATCCTATACCCCACCACCAAAAGTAAGGTGTAATCCTGTCTATACCACATACCACTTTGCCAGGAAGCATCACCTCTTATAGGGGTTACAAATACAATTGGTTGAGACAACTAGGGGATGTTAAATCAAGATTTCATAATGGTCACCAAGACATTAGTAAATCTAACATCGATAATGTGATCTTACCATCACACATCTATAGAATAAGTGTTGGTTAAAATATCAAGAATGCATTTTTAGTCTTGCATCTCTTCCACCTCTAATAAATTGAGATGCTAAAAATTCAAAAGATTCAAAATAATAAAAACATAAAAAAAATTCTAATGGTGAAAACCAATCATTTAGCACCTTTGGTAAGTACCATGATGAAAATCAGTTTTCAACATGATGGAAAAATAATCTATTGTCTACATTGTACCTTAAAATTTGGATCAAATCCATTTAATCCACATAATAGCCAATCCATATCATCATTATCTATCATATCCCTTAGTCCACTATTCCTATCCAACATCCACGATATTACATCCTATCATGTCTATATTTCCATCCCATCTTGACCTTTGTAGGGATGAGGAAGATATCTTGAAAAATGTTCTAGAATAATCTTAGCATATTGTCTAATGGACACTCAAGAAACTTTATATCTAGTTCTTTCATGATGTGTTCATTGGTGAGCCATAATCCATTCTTCCATGGTCCTCATTTCCTTTTTAGAATCACCCTCATCCTTTCATCATCGCATCCATCATGCAATCCATCCTTATAATGGTTCCCATGATTAGTATTCCCTTTGCTAGTAACCCCATTTGTATAGTGTATATACATATACCAAAAAACACCTAAAATTTATAAAATCCATAAAAACCCCAAAAAATATCTTAGTCATCTTATCTTATGTCCTAAGATTGGCCATATCATCTTATCTTATCATATGTCCTCATTGTCTTATCATCTTAAAATCCTAGTTGTATGGTCTTATGAATCCTTATCTTAATCATAGTCCATAGTCTACTTGAAGTACAAATCCTTATCCAAAACCTTTATCCTAATCCACATCCCTCTTCCACTCTAAATCTATATCCTTATATAAATCTTTATCCTCATCCATGTCACCAGTTTAGTCCAAGTATCCAAAATCACATCATCATAATCCACTCATCTTAGTCCAATTCATCATCCAATAAATTATTTCATCGACTGTAATCAAGATAATAAAACAAGACACAATTACACTACATGTAAATACTTGTGTATTACTTGTATACTCTTTATTGTTTGAATTTTTATCATGTCTTTTCTCATGTATATATATGATTTTATTATGTTTTCTTTATTTTTATACATTTCTATTTAGGTCTTGTGTCATGTCTCTTTTATATATTAGACAATTAATGAGGATGCTATGATGACACCAAAAGTTACCATGATCTTTTAAGTTCCCTTGATGATGGATGTTTTTATATTTGTCTCTTTTTATGGAATTTGAAAATAATATACCCTTCGTCATACTTATATCATGGGGCATACTAATTAGTGTTATATTTACATCAAATTACTTAGACTATAATGAGACTTATTACAATTATGATGTCTTGATAAAAGACACCTTAATCATTTCACCTATCTTATATCACTTGTCATAAAGTTGATCATCCAAGTCCACTCATCTAGCATCCAATCACTCCTTCAAGTACTTTATCATAATGTTTATATCCTCTCATCAATTATATTCTTTCTCTCTAGTCATCAACATCTAAAATCTAATATATCATCATTTATCCTAATCTAACATCTAAGTAAAAACATATATCTATCACCTATAATGACTAAAACTCCTCAATATCCTAATATTCTAATCCATATCATCATCACCCTCTATCATCTAGTCTAAATTAGATTGGCCTAAGGTATTTTCAAACTATGTATGTAGTGCTTAGTTACATAACGTGTCTAAGGTCAGCTCAGCTAATCTCTCCTCTTTCATATTCACATCCCTTCCTCATTCTTAATTCTAAAATCAATCAAATAATTTATCTATAATATCAATCATTACTTAGTCAATCTCTGATCAATCACCATCCCCAAAATCATCTCCTTCATCTTTTCATCAATTGCTTGCACTTGTTGATTGGTCTTGACTAATCATAACATCCATATTTTCTTCCATCAGTAATCTATTATCATTTCTTGGTCAATTCATCAATTTAAATATTATGGTTGCCTCCCTTAACTGGGGCATGACCAAAACTATAACTTTATCATCTTTCACTCCCTTACATGTATCCTTACTCGGGGCATTGTTACATTGTGTCTCATTATTTGATGTTATGCAGTCTAATTCCTTCCCTTCATCTTTTCGTTCACTCAATAATATCATTTTATTCTCTCTCCTATCCTTCATCTTATCACTTAACATTAACTTTTGAGATACACTCATCATTAATCTTATCAAACTATTCTTATTTTATCCCTACAACTCTTCCTTGCATTCACCCTCATTTAGGATATGTCTAAAACATATGGCCTTTTAATCTTATCATCATCATGTTATGGTTGATTCACCCTTAGGATGTGGTGACAACCATGACATATTCCTTTTTCCTCCATGTTCATAAGTCATTTCAAGAGGCAATATCACTTTGTAGAACATTCTTAATGTCAATCTCATATTCTTCATCAATATCACATTACACAATCCCATCCCCTTACCTACGTAACCCATCATTCCATTCGTTTATTATTTTTTAGTGGCCATATATCTCCTTCCTCCCCACATGTCCTATCAAGGGGGAATCATATCCACTAACATTCTTCCATAAAAGGGTATTTATTTGAAAGACCATTACTACTTCCACTTCATTTAATTGTAATGCCCTTTCAAAGAAGGGCAGAATTTATACACCTAAATTCATTCAGTTCCTTTATCATCACTAATAGTACTATTAGTCAACACAAATTATACCTATTTCATTTATCTCCTTTAATTTTTTCTTAATATCACCACTTCTAGTCATTTATCTAGTACACCCATTTCCATTATTCTTCATCTATTAACTTTGTTCCTACCCCACAAATCAATTAATTCTTCTAATCTTCTCTCAATCTTATCATGATTCCACTTATCCATTATTCAATGACCTACCTACCCACCTACCCTAGCTTATTCCTATAATCGTCTACATCCGTTGTCCCTAATCACCTATCTTAATCCTATACTAATCTTACTTATGCACTAAATGTATTTTAAAGTTCTCCAATTCTATAATCCTCTTTAACATGGTCCCTTTCTATCTAAAAGACTCTATTCTAGAGGCTTTCAGGGAGTTTTTAATTCCTTGGATAATCCTCCACCCTTGATCCTCTTCATCCAATTTTGAACATGGCCCATTTATCTTCCTTCCATGGATTATTTAAACAAACTAATACTCCATGGCCAAGGCAAGGAATGAATCCATAAAACCTTCAGGAATCTATCAACCAATCTATAAAACCATAGTTATTGATCAAGCCATTACTATGTCAAAATTTTGACGCTAGTCTTTGCAATCAACAATCCAACAATTTGGTTCGAATATCTTTGAGGGAGGATATGAAAATCAAGGAATTGGTAAGTGTTGTCTAATTGATTCTAACTTTCTCTCATAATCTCTCCTTTTGAGTGAATTATGCATTTTCGGTAAAAATTCCTATGTTTTATTAATTTTTATTCAATTTCTCAAAATTAAAATCACAAATGTGAAATGGACAAAATAGAGAACATTCCCTTCTTCCTTCATATTTGATAATGGTACAATTTAGATAGTACTAGAAATCCCCCATTTATGATTCTTCTTAAATTACCAAATATTATGGGCATTTGAGTGTGATGAATGGATTGGTAAACTTGAGGATAAATTTCCTAAAAAATTCTTGTAATCTCATTCCTAAATTTATAGACAAACAAGAATAATAATCTTCATAGATCCTATTATCCACATATTCTACAAATGTCTACCATAGTTCTCCATGGAATATTTGGACCATCCTAAGGAATGCATCCAATGAATATGACATCATATAAAAATTACTTTTAGATGACCTTTGTTCATGTTTTATCATGTGTACCTTCAACCTAACACTAATAATCTCTCTTAGGTAAACAATTTTGTTAGGAGTTAGGAGAATGTCCATTAATGGGAACCATTTTAGCTATACATAAGTAATTTTATAAAACCATATAGTCCATTTAGAATGATCATGTCTATTCTAATAATAGGTATAAATTTGATGATTTTTGTGAAATAATTTCCCCTTTTGAGGTTCAATATTTATCCTTTCACTATCCACTACTTCAATTTACCCTCATAGTATTGTGTTAAAGCCATATGTTCGTTAAGACTTGGTTATGAAACATCAAGCCTTGAAATCCTAAGGTACCTATCAAATTCCATTATAAAAATATATGTTATTACATTTTCCAATTTGATAAGATATAGACAGTCCCCAGAATATGTAACATTGAATAACAAATCATGAACCAAATCGATACAAAGCATTACCTCTAGTTTTATAATCTCTTGATGGATATCTATAAATTTTATTGGTATAAATTAATCAATGTACTTCTTATCCTCCTAAGATAGATAATATTGTGATTAATATGATGTTATTTACTCTAATATATTCTAAAAATTTGAGTATTAGGGAAACTTTAACTCTTGGGCACCTTTGTAAAATACAATGTATGTGTATTCAATGTTCCTAGTAATAGAATATGTATAAGGGACCTAAATGAATGTTAGTTATAGACAAGCCATTTGAGTAATCTAGTTTTATGTAATTCCTTTTCAAAATATCTAAACTCTATTTGAAAATTTACTAAAGAATCTAGTGCTTTTGGTCACTTAATATCTAAAAATTACAATGTTAAAATCATAGATTAATGTCAAAGTCACTTATCTTTATTTTTATTTTACATATATTCCCAAAACCTATTCCTTGAATGCATAATTCATGAGGCATCAATGAGAATAACAATTTTTTATTTTGTTCCCATTTAAATTTAAATGTGACAATCAACTTTGGTATGTTTTGTAATTTTTTGTATGAAACTTTTTTGTCAACTTAATATATCTAGTCACTTATTCAAGACATGTGTCATTCTCTCATTTATGGGGTTCTACATAGATATCAAACCCTTTTAAACATATTTTGGTCATCCATATCTTTGATCATGACACCTTTTTACTTCTCATTTACTTGGGTATTTATATTTATTATCATGATTTATATGTTTTGGGGTTGTTAGTTAACATGATTGAGCCACATAGAACACTCTCAGAGATATGGAAACTCAAAGACTTTGGGCCATGCCTATTTGATCTTTTGAATTTTATACATCCTTGAGAAGGATCTAGGTAGTGGTATGTTGACTTATTTCATGATATCATCTCTATGGAAACTCAAAGGCTTAGAAACATAGAATCTTTGGGCCATTAACTTGATTTTTTCCCTTTAAAGCTTTGGGTTAATGTAGTTGTGCCAATTGTCAAATACCTGGACCTTAGAACCTTAATAACTTAGATTCATTAGAATTTTATGTTTGATTTTAAATTCCATGGTTCCAATTTCATGAGGTTCTAACATATGGCATGTTCTTAGGGTCCTATAAACTTTAGTGTCTTAGAATATTTTGTAAAAGTAAACTCTATCCTGTTTGAAAATGGTGTTTCCATTTGGAAGACTTGTGGTGGCCTTGTTGTAGATAAACTACATTTTTTTTAAAACTATTGTAAGTTTTGAGTAATGTAATATACCATATGTATCATAAATTTGAAGTACTTAATACCTTTTATGAAGTTCAAAGCATTCTAAGTAATGTGATAGTGCCACTTATCCTGATTTTGGAGCTCAAAAAGTTTAGAACACTTAGAAGGTAGGGACTAGGTATGGATAATTTATAAGTCCTTTTATATAATTTTGAAAACACATAATAATTCTATAGGCACTAGGTCATGACACATGAGATCCATAATCCATAAATCATAAAGTCAATTTTCAATAAAAATATGAAAACCCTTGCCAATGATAAGTGGGTGAGTTGGTTAAGTGCCTTGGTTGATTCAAGTCACACCTAGGTTCAAATATAAATAAAATCATCTAAGATCATTTATGGCTATTGGTTTTACTCTTGGGGTTGTTAACTATCATTGGTTATTCTCAATGCTAGAGGTGGCCATTTTTAGAAATAATTGGATTCTCGATGTAATTAATTTTCATTGGTTATTCTTGATGTTGGTGGTGGCCATTGTTGGAAATAGTTGGTATATATATAGTAATATACGTTATATTGTTTAATAAAACACGTGTATTTGGGGCCCAATTTATGACCTAGATTAGTCTAATCTCTGGTCAAAATCCATTACCTACCAAAAAAATGATTATGGAAAACCAAGGATTAAGAAAAATCAAAATCAAAATCAATATCCAAAATTTGATTTTCATAACTTTGGAATTATATAAATTTATAATATGATTAAAACCTTATAATTATTCCTATTATATCCAATGTCATGGATATTTAAGGATTATATAACCTAGAATAAAGAAATTCAGATAATAGTGGGACCTCATTTGAATTCATAAAATGTGTGTGTGTGTGTGTGTGTGTGTGTGTGTGTGTGTGTGTGTGTGTGTGTGTGTGTGTGTGTGTGTGTGTGTGTGTGTGTGTGTGTGTGTGTGTGTGTGTGTGTGTCTATGTGTGTGTCTGTGTGTGTGTGTGTGTGTGTGTGTCTCTGTGTGTGTGTGTGTGTGTGTGTGTGTGCGTGTTTGCGTGTGTGTGTGTGTGTGTGTGTGTGCGTGTGTGCGTGTGTGTGTGCGTGTGTGTGTGTGTGTGTGTGTGTGTGTGTGTGTGTGTGTGTGTGTGTGTGTGTGTGTGTGTGTGTGTGTGTGTGTGTGTGTGTGTGTGTGTGTGTGTTTTATAAAAAAAATTCCAATGTTTAGAATGAGAAACATATTTATGAGGTTATCATAGAAAAATATTTTGATAATGAAAATCATGACTCTAATCAAAATAATGAACATGATAAAATAGGTCATGAAAATGTATAAGTTATTCAATAATTTTGTGAGCATATTCATCCAAATATTAAGGAACTTAATGAGATCCTTAAGACTATATTTCAAACTAAAAATCTAAATGTGATAACTAAGACATATCATCCCTTAGATACTTCATCTATTTATACATGTAGTGGGGACATAGGTTATGTTTTTACAACATTATTCCTTGAGATACAAACTACTATTACTACATCTACCATTGTCTTACTAAATGATTTGACTAAAATACAATTTTCTATGCCTATTCAAACAATATTTCTTTCCCCTATGGTTACTACTCAGCTTAGTAATCTAAATAACAATGGGTCTATATTTGAGACACTCTTTCAACTTATAAATAAATTGTAGGACAAGGTTACAAATGTTAAACAAAATTCTTTAAAGTTTCCTCATAATATTGATTCAAAAGATGTGTTCCATAACCCCCTTGCACCTGAGGTATCTTTGTCCCATTCACCATATGTTTTTGTTGTACCTAATTTCACATTTTATGATGTCAAGGCTGATCCTGAGAAACATCTCCAATCCTTATTTGAGTTATGCATTGATTATTCATCCAATGATAAAAATTTTACCAAATTATTTCTAAGGAGCCTCAAGAATGATGATGTGAGGTGGTTTTAGGATTTAACTCATAAATCCAAGAAAGCATTCAAACCTTTTTCACATCATTTTTTGGGATACTTTTCCATTAATATTAGTGAAAATTTTCCCTATGCATAAATTAAAAAATTAAACAAGAAACTAATGAACCTATAAATGAATATGTCTTGAGGTGTAAGACAATTTTGGCTAAAATCACCAATCCAATGGCAAGTAAATAAATTCAACATATTTCATAGCAAAGTTTTCTTTTTCATCTACATGAGTCTATTATTTTCAAAAATTTAAAATATTTTGATGAATTATGCCATGTGAAGACCTATTAAATGAATCTTATTTCATTGAATAAGATTAGGTATGTAGAAAACTCGCCAACTACATATACATCAAATACCAAGTTTAATATCCAACCAAGTTATAAGGTAAAATCTCCTAAACCTTAAAAGGAAAAATTAGCATGGTTAATATAGTTTCATAGCAACCTAATTGATTGGTATAATATAATGCACCAAGGTGGTAGTTTTCATGTTTACATGAGCCGCCTACTTCATTACTCTTGTGACTTCTAGAGTGTCACCTTATACCTCTCCCTTATCTTATAGAGATTGATATTATTAGGCCTTTTCCCAAAGAATATTATGTGAATGTTTATTATGATTATCACCAAAGCCCTAGGCATTTTATGAATAAATTTTTTATGTTAAAACATAAGATTTAATATCTCATTAATGAAAAAAATTATTACAATTGATGATCCTCCAAAGGAATCAATTTAAAATTGTAATGATCATCAAAATCATAAGATATTTAACAATCCTTTGTAATACGATTATAATAAGGATACAAAATTAAAAATGGTATAAATTTCATATCCTCATCCATCACACTATGAACACCTGTTAGATGGGATTATTCATAATTATATAAGGTATAGACCTATGGTTCAATAACATTTTATTACCTTTGATTATAGTGAGATTAAAGATGATGACATAGATCTTCAATTTTAATTCATCCAATCATACCTTGTTAATCAACTTATATACAATGTTATGATTGATAATGGTTCAAGCAAGAACGTTTTCACCATGACATTAGTCACACATTAGGGTTATACTCATAATGATTTACACTCTTATAGTAGATTACTTAGATCATTTTATGAGATATCATACAAGATTCTTGGTTAGATTACCTTACCTTTATAGGTGGGTCCCAGACATGTGGTTAGTATCTTCTCAGTTATCACTTCTACATTTGTTTTTGATATATTATTGGGATGACCTTTTATAGTTATACTTTGATAAGTACTTTACAAAATGCATGGGTATGTTAAGTACATGCATGCCAATTAAGTAATTATAATTCTAAGAGTTTGATATGAATATCCTCTTAAGAAAAAGAAATTTATACCTAGGTAATTAATTATCAAAAATCCTAAGTTTAATCTTCTACAAAAGGGTAAGCCAAAAATAATCCCCTTTACTAGGTGACCAGTACTTGAGATACCATTGAATAAAAGATATATAGTGGGTTATATGAAATCCTCATCTACTACATACAATAATCCAATATGTAAAACACCTACACATGTTCCTATTGCTATTGTTCCAAATAAACTATATACCATTCAACAATGGGTTCCATCAACCCCTACTACTCATATTGTCCATTCACAACCTCATAGTGCTATTATACATACACAAAGTGTCATATATACTATAATTATATATATTTTACCCATTCATGATCCTCGGTAGTACCACCCATTTTATTGCATTGGAGTGGGGAATTACCTATGAGCATCCATTTGATTTATTTATAGGGTAGTATTTCTAGTTTTAAATACTCTTAAAACACTAAAATCTCCAAAAATAAATTAGGTATGTACTTATATTATTATCTTCTTGGTACTTATGTTATTAGTTCCATGTTCATGGATTGCATATTAGTAATTTCATATATACACTTTTGTTTCACACATCTTTCGAGTGTGATATATGCATATATAGATACATTATTTATGTACTTGTGGATATTGGGACATCCTTCTTATCACATCATCATGATGTTTAGGAAATCCACCTTAATATAATCATGATACATTTATGTTATATCATTATATATTCAATTTAAATTACCATGTTTCAAATTATGTGATTACACATGCCTTTATCCATGATTATATATTTTATAGTATACTTGATATGCTACGTACTTCAAATTTTTAAAAATATTGTAGACCCTAAAAAATTACACACTTATAGTTTTCAATAACTAAGTGCCTCAATAATCCCTAAAGACCCCCTAAAACTTATTAAACTTTCACCAACCCTTCTTAACCTAACCAAATCACTATTCTCCTATTCACATAGTACAATTCAAAAATACTATCTGAAAGTGCTATTCAAAATTACTATTCACTATCACTATTCACTATGAGACCCACTATCACTATTCATGATGACATGGTAAGTGACATGAAAGGTGATTTTAGAGGTGATATGAGAAGTGACATGGCTTAGAAGTGAGTTGACTTGATGTAGGACATCATACCCCACTTGGGACTCTTTCCCAAGGTGCTTAATGACTTCATTTAAACATCACAAGGACTCCCCCTTGAAATATGGAAAATTTACACTTAATGGGACATAATTTAATAAAAAATTTGTCTTCACACATGAAATTGGCATTAAATATGGGATACCTACCTCTTTAGTGCTTTCAAAAAGACAAAGGGAACTATATTCACCTATTTTTAACTTTTTAACCTAAATGGGAGACCCATGATCAAGGTGGGAATCCAAAAACCCTCATCCTTTGAATAATTCATGCACCCAAATTGAAAATGGTCCCAAATTTTGTGTGTAATCTCTTTAAATTCTTATATGAAGACAATAAAGGGTGGTGAAAAGTCTTTTGGCCACATTTAGGCCCATGTGCATGATTCCCATTCAAAATTAGACTCATGTGCAAGGTGGGAGACACACCAACCCAAATGGGAGACCCATGACCAAGGTTAAAATCCCACAAACCTCATATTTTTACTCTTCATGAATCCACATGTAAATTGGTAACACATTTTGTGTAGCATCTCTTAAATGCTTGGATGAAGACAAAAAATGTGCTAAAAAGTCTTTTGGACTCATTTAGGCCCATGTGCATGATTGCCATTAAAAATTGGACTCATGTGTAAGGCGGGCGACATACCAACCCAAATTAGAGACCCATGATCAAGGTGTAAATCCTACCACCCTCATATTTTGACTCATTCATGGACCACATGGAAAATGGCACCATATTTCTACTATTCCCTCTTTTGGCATGATTCTTCACAACAAATGTTATAAACCCCCCTCTCTCCTTCACCAAAGGTTAAGTGGAAAGTTATTTTTTTGATATTAACATATTGTTTCATGTTTTTGAAGGATGTCATCCACATCTTGTAGGAAAATAATTAAAAACAATGAAACTCTGTCAAAATTACCTCAAGACATCTTCAACAACATTCTTCTACAAGCTTGGAAGGTAATATTTGATTTTTTTTCTTAAATTTTATTTTTTCATATCCTTGTATTTTTAATCTATTTCTCCCAAATTATCCATTTTATCCCTTTGCCATTTCATTATCTTAATCCATTTTCTCCCTTGATATTTTTTATCCATTCACACCTTTGCCACTTTTACCCTCCTTATCCTCTTTCCCTTTTGCCATCTTTACCACTTACCGTATTACCTAATCAACCATTCACCCATTTATCACATCTGAATATTTAAATTTTTTTCACCTTAAATATTTATCAACCAACCAAACTACCTTTCTTTAATCCCTTATTAGATTTCCAAACAAAAACCATAGCCTTGTTTTGACTAATTTTTAGAATTAGTTGCTTTATTTAGTCATTGTTTTAAAAGAACTTAAATTTTGTGTCTTAATTTAATTATTTGATTTGATTTAATTATTTTTAATTTCAGTTATTTTATATTTTAAATTCAATTATATTTAATTTGTATTCACAAACTTATGTTTTAAAAGCAGGTGGATTGACAGCCTCCTAGAAAGCTTTCACTTCTAAGATTTAGCTCATGTTAGGAAATTCACCCAACTACTTTTCTAACCAAAAAGGTTTGTCATAGTGATTTCTTATTTCATGTCATTCTTCCCTATTCAAAGAGGATTTCTCGTAAAGTCTAGATTCAACATACACACATTCAACAAGAATTCTTCTACACACCCTTATTAACTAGTTTCTTCTTTTCACACTTAAGAAAACACAAAAATTAGATAAAAACATTTTGGTACGTCTGATGGGGCCCTTGAGTTTTCTTGGGTTATTATATGTTTTAGGACATTTATAATTTCACTAGTGAAATTAATTTAGTTTATTATTATAAAATTAAGCTTCATTATTAAAACAAAAGAAAGAAAAAAAAAGTTTTAGTTGCATTTTTGAGAAAATTAACTTTTATTGCATTTCTAAAAAGAAAAAAAAGAGCATTCATCCTAGGATTGGGATTAAATTTTCATTTTACATTTAGGTGAATTTTATTTATTCTTATCTTCATTAAAATAAATCCAAAAAATTAAAATTTGGTTAAAATTAAGTGCATCCATTGACTGCTTGCTTTATTTTAGCTTACCTAGTTTAATTAAAAGCATTATGAATTAATCATAGTTCACAAATGTTACAAAAACTAAACCACTTGCACAAAAAAATATAAAAACACACTTGAGAGATGGGCCAACTAGGATTTCATCACATAATGGATCACCTTACTCTTTATTAGTTATCTTACTTAGATTTAATCACTAAAGGGATAACCAACTTAGTTCTTTGTCTAAGTATAAACTATAGAAATCAATACATATTGGCTAAGAACCCACACTGGCTGCAGAATTGTGACATGAGGGTAGCAAGCCATAATTACCAATCCATGTAATCAAACCAATAAAAACTTCTATTGAGTGTCTAAACATGACCCAAAACAAAACATAGACTACCTTTTTTAGGATGTATTAAGCCAATTTCTTCTTCACACTTTTATAAGGAATATGCCAAAAGAGAGATTAAAAATAATCCTAGGATTTAATGCACTCTTAGTGAATGCATTATTTACCTTGAGTCTTTTTATTTCTCTTTGTTTTAGGTGTGAAAATCTATCATATTTTTAATATCTTATCATATGGTTCTCACTCACCAACAACAAAAAGACCTCGAGGAGCAAAACCCACCACCAAATCAACCATCACCAACTTCCACCTCTTCATCTATGGAACACATTTCTGAACTCACAAACTCCCCTCTCTATGGGAAGTCCTACTCAGGTTGTCTTAGGAGATGAAATTTTTTATACTCTCCTAAACAATAATCATGTAGGTTTACAACACTACCTAAGAACCACATATTATCAAATCATGGTTTCAACCCCACTCATAGATCTACCTTATGACATGCCTCTCCACCTCATGGGGAATACCTCCACTACCATGGGAAATACTCAACCTTTATTTTCCCAAACATTATCATCAAATAACAACTCCCTTAAAACTAACCTACCAACTCAAACTACCACTACCCCTATACCTCTTATTAATCACTCCCATAGAATAGGACTGCCTAAGTCTAGCACCACCCATCTTCTTCTAGTTACCTCCAATCCATAAAACACTATCCACTTACAATCCTTTTGGTTTCCATACCATCCATGTTACCACCAATCAACACAAGACTCCCCACCCTTCCATCATCCACTAACCCAACCACCACTCTAACCCAACACACAACCTTTAACTATCTTTATAACCCACAAGGGAATATGCCCTACTATCTAGCCACCTACGTCCACCCAACCATTAACATCTATAATATATTAATGTGTGATTAACTAGTAGATGGTTGAGACAACTGCACCAAATGGTATGTGGTCCTTGGAGGTTGGGTGATACATATATATATATATATATATATATATATATATGTATCACCCAACCTCCAAGGACCACATACCATTTGGTGCAGTTGTCTCAACCATCTACTAGTTATTCACACATTACCCAACCTCAACAAAACATACCATATGACTACGCATCCTAACAACCTCAAGAAGACTTCATGAAGATGATTATGGACAAGCTGACTAGCCTTGAGTCATCCTTCTCATAATCCCATAATCTTTTATCCTACGATAAAATTTACAATGAGACTATTCACCCTTTAATTCCCATCAGACCTTATCCAGCCTAGTGGAAACTTCTAAAATTTACCATGTTTAATAGTAAAGAAGACCCTCAACAAAATCTAAGAGCATTTAGGCATTCATTCTACTTAATTGCCCACGGTGATGCTCTTCTCCTCCATACCTTTCCTATGTCATTATCTAGACCATCATTAGATTGATATAGTGACATACCCACACATTCCATCCTCCCTTTCACATGATTAACCCAAAACTTCTTAAGTCACTTTTTTATCAATATATCCAAGAATGTTTCTCTTATCCACCTCTTCTCTATTCAATAATTTGAAGCTGAATCTATTGCTAATTTTTTGGCTCATTGGAGGATCCTAATCAACCAACTTTCCTTTTCATTGCCTCCACTTGAGATAATATAGATCCTTACCCTGGTATGTGAAAAATATATTTCATCCACATTACATGCCAAAGCTTTCATACCTTTGATGAAGCTTTTTCCATGGTTCACAAAATAGAGAATAGAGCCATTGATAAATGAAGGTTAAACTTGAAGAGCAAGAAATCAACTTGCAAACCCAATGAGCCCTTTTCTTCCAAACCAATTAACCAAACCAATCTCAACACTAAAAACAAAGTAACAACCAAAACCATTATCCTCAAAGCCACACCACCACCATCTAGCAACCAACAAAACTCAAGGAAATAAACCTATAAATCCTCCAATTATTCAAACCAAAACCAAAGGAACCAAACTTGGAATAATCATAAGTAATTAACTCCACTTGGTGGGGCCTATCCTTCTATTTTGTAAAAGTTACTAAAATCCAATATCATCCAAAATCTACCAATTAAACCACCTAAATAGTTTGATGCTTCTTGCCTCATACCAGGTTGGTATAATGAGAATGACCATTGCACCTTTTACTGAGTCATAAGACATGACATCAATAGGTGAAACACTTTTGAATACCTTATTAACAAGGGATATTTTATGTTGGACAATCCCAATGCACCATCAAACTAGGCCCTTGACATATTCTACAAGACTTTTTCTAATCATGCTCTTTCTACCCCTTATCATGATAATAAACCAAAACCATCTCATGAGGCACTTATTATTAATATGGTTACTAATGAACTTATTGTTTCACAAAATATCTCCTCAACTACCTCTCTCCCCATCCCCATAATGGAATGGGAGAAACTTCCTTCTATTCCTTTAGATACCCAAACAAAGGGAGCCATCTTAACCACATCTCCATTAGAGGATACCATACCTACCTCTCCTATCATAAAACCATCCACTCTCTCTTTGGAATCTAGATCACAAGAGAAGATAACTTCATCCACCCAACCTTTGATTTTGAAAACTTCTATCAAAACAAATACAAAGGTAAATGAACCATTCCTTCTCCTCCACCTAAGGGCCTAACCATTAAAAATAAGTCCCAAGTAACCAAACCCCCTTCAAAATTTGTAACCAAAATAATGAAAGAGTTAAAACCACCAAAAGACCCAAAACCCTAAGGGTATATACTTCCCTCAAACTTGCCCTCCATTTTTGGGTCCTCATCCCTCTACCTTGATCATGAAACCCATTATTTTTACCAAAACCCCATTACCTTTGTTGGTCACACCTTCATACTTACTTTCTAAGACACATCTCCTCACTACACCAATGATTCTTAAGTTACCTATCTTGCCATACTTTTCCTCCATCTCTTAAACCATATTGACTAAACAAAAACATTAAAGCATACCACCTTACCTAAGACACATATCAACAACCCATGCCCAAAGAACCTTCTACCTCAACACCTAAAGAAAATATGCTAAATTTGTACCACCTTTAGTTGAGTCCTATTCAACCACTCTATAAAGGTTTTTGTGAACCTATTCCTTAGCCTAACAACCCATAAAACCTTTCAACCCTTCACATCCTAAAATGGCATGGTTAAAAAATAATTTAATTTTCCTATGCCATAGGACACTTGGACATGACATGGAGAACTATAAGGCTCTCCAAAGTCTTACCCATCATCTTTATGATGAGGATGATCTATTAATAGATGAACCTCTTATGTCACCCCTACTGACCTAGATAAAAATCACACTTACCTAATAACTACCCACTCCTCCACCTTCACCTAATAATAAATGTGAGTTAGACAACTCTACTTCCTCAACCTATCCTATTATCCATAAAATCAAAGTGGTCACAAGATCATAACAAAAGTGTAAAGGGAAGGTTAAGGAATCCATTCATTATACTTATCCCTCCCCAAACATAAAAATCAACAATACCCAACCATTTCCATCATCAAAAAACTATAATGTGTCTATCTTAGGTGCCTCCCCATCTAACCTTCCATACCCTAGCTCATATGCAATATCCATTTGAAAAGTTATCCTTTAGTAGCTTCACCAAAATCTAGCAAAAATGAGATTGTATGAGTTAGTCTCTACCTCTCCCCATCAATATTATACACTCATATAAGCCTTGCAATCCATTAAGGTCTAACCCAATGACCCTCAACCTCTAGCCACCTTTGTTGGTGCCCTTTGAACTTCCAAGCTTGTCACCTTTAAAAATTTAGAAATACCTTCTATTCATCCAAAGTATCTATATCCCCCCCTCTTCATTATGGAATACATTAATCAAACTTGCATCGAAAGGGTGATAATTGATGGAGGAGACATCATCAATATTATCTCCTCTCATGCCTATGAACAACTACACTTATCTATGAACATCTTTCCCAAAATCACAATATTCCTTCATTATTTCAATGATACCATCAATACTACCATAGGAATAGTTGTCTTCCATATTTGTGTAGGGGCCCACACTATTCCTAAATATTTTTATCCTGTAAAAGGATAATTCTAATACAATTTTTTACTCAAGCACCCTTGGATTTGTGCCATGAGTTTTGTCCCTTCCACCTTATATTAATGTGTCAAATTTGAACATAAAGGGCAAGTTGTGACTATCCAAGTTGACCCTAGTCCTTTCACATCTTTCAATATGACATATCAGCTTAATGACATCCTTTCCTCCTTCACCACCTCACAACCATCCACTAATGAAATAACCCCACCAATAAAAACCCATGACACTTTCACACCAAATGTTGATGAAGCTTCTACTAGCTCATCTATCCCTTCTTCTTAGATTCCTATAGAGAACCCCATGACAACCACATGTTTACATCTTTTTTTTTATGGAACATAGAATATTAACCCTAAATACCTTCTCTACTCCCCAAGAATATGGGAATATTAGACATAAGCCTTCTTATGACCCTACATTAGAACCATATTCCCCTTTAGGATCCTTAACCATAAAAGGAATTCATTTATGGGGGACTTGATAGACCATTTCTATCCCCTACCACTACATCATCCATCCAACCATTTATTTATAACTTTTCCTATCTTAGAAAACTATATTTTGATAAGTTATATCTTTATAAATCTATTTGGAAAGGATTTAACCTTGGTTGCTATGAATAAGGACCTCATGAGTTACCCCATATCAAAACATTAAACCCTCATGAGTCATTTTCCCTTGGGTATGAACCACCTAAAGAACCCACCTCACCCAAACCCATTGCCACAATGGAGGATTATATTTTATCCTAACCAACCTAACCACTTTCCCCACTTAAAGATCTTGACATCATCCCCCTTAACTTTTTTTCTAGTTAATACCTTTAGTTTTGGCCCTCTCATCTACCAAAAGGGTAGGCAAACTAAAGTCCTTCCACTCGTACACCCTAAAATGGTAGAGAATGATTCTCTTACCATCAACACCATCCAAAATTAAGATGATGATTCCATTCATACCTACCTCAATGTGGGGGATTATTTTATCCATAAATTTCTTCCTCCTAAGGCCTCAACCATGTTGAATGAATCCACTATAGATATCAACCTGGGCACTCTAGACAACCCCTACTTTGTCAAATTGGGCCAATCACTAAATGTTGAGGAACATCAAGACTTATCTTTCCTCCAAGACCACAACATAGAATTTTATTGGTCCTATAATGATATGCCTAGGATTGACCCCACCATTACTACCCATAACATAGTCACTCATCATGATTCCAAGCCTATTAAAAAGAAACATTAATGTATGCATCCTCACATAACACTTCTCATCAAAGAAGAGATTCAATGTATCCTATTCTTAAACTTCATTCAACCCATTGACTACTTCCAATGGGTCTAAAATATCATACCTATCACCAAAGTCACTAAGGGTCTATGCATTTGTGTAGACTTTCACGACGTTAACCTTGTCTACCTTAAGGATGACTTTCCTCTACCTATTATTGACTATATTGTTGATATTATAGTTGAGCATGAGATGGTATCTCTCATTGATTTTTTTTATGTTATAATCAGATCTTGATTGCTCCTGAAGATCAACATAAAACTACCTTTAACACCCTTTGGGGAACTTTTTGCTATAGAGTCATACCTTTTAGGTTAAAGACCATTGGTGCAACCTACCAATGTTTCATGACTTATATCTTCCATGATATCATCCATAAGATTGTATAAGACTATGTGGATGACATTCTTGATAAATCCAAACTCTAAAAAGATCACTTGATTATTATTATGATCATATTTGAATGTCTCATCCATTATCACGTTCACCTTAATCTCAAGAAATGTATTTTTAGGGTCCTTTTAGGAAAGCTTCTTAGCTTTATTATCACTCTTGATAAAATCAAAGTAGACCCTACTAAAGTTAGAGAAATTTTGGATATGCCTCCTTCAACCAACCTTAAGTAGCTCTATAGCATGTAGGAAAAACTTCAATCAATTCATTGTTTCATTTCCTAACTTTCATATCAGTGCCAACCTTTCCATCACCTTTTGAAGAAGGATGTCTCTTTAAAATGTAATAGCAATTGTCAAAAGGACTTTGATTCACTAAAATAGTACTTTTTGTCACCACCTATCCTCACCCCTCTTAAGTATGAACACCCCTTTTACCTATATATCTCTACCATTGACCATTCTCTAGGGGCAATGTTGGCTCACTGAAATGAATAAAACAAAGAATAAATTGTATAATACATTAACCACATGCTTGTAGAATATGAAACTCAGTATACACATACCAAAAAACATTGCTTAGCATTGACCTCTATGTCCACCAAACTCTACCACTACCTTCTTAATCATAAAACCTATGTCATAACTAATACTGACCCACTCAAGTACATGCATATGGATAAATGGCTCATGTTCCTAGTTGAATTCAAACTTGAATTTTTCTAGTAGTATCCAATTAAAGGGTAGGTCATTACTGACTAATTGGCTAAATCTCCTTTACCAAATAACTAACCACCTCCTCTTGACTTTCTAGATAAGTCTATCATGACTCTTTTTCAGGAAGATAACATAACCTATCAAATGACCATGTTCTTCGATGGCTCAAAGTGGCAACAAGGAGGGGGTGTTGGAGTTATTCTCATTATTATCAATGGTGAACCCCTTCCTATCTCCTTTAAAATTGACTTTGATTTCACAAATAATATGGTTGAGTATGAAGCCCTAGTGATAGGTCTCTAAACTACTCTAACCTTGAGAATTAAGATAATCCATGTCTTTGGTGATTCTCATCTTGTGGTTAACCAAGTCAATGGATCTTATCAATGTAAGAATTATATCTTGTAAAAATATAAAAAAATTCTTGACAAACTTTTAACATCATTTGAACATTACCTAGTCCAATCCATTCCCTGATCTACTAATAAATTTATGGATATAATGGCCTACCTTTCTTCCTATATCCCTTCTCAACCTTCCAATTTTAAAATATTTGTCACCATTCATCATTTTACCACACCCTCTTATAACAAATCTAACCTCATACCATTTGTAATGTGGAGGAATCCCTATCCAAAATTTGGTAGGACCAAAATTTCTACTACCTCAACCTAGGCATCATTCCTCCCAACCTCTCGTCGAATGCTCATAGAAACTTTATTTAGAGTACATCTTGTTACACCATACTAAGGAGAATCCTTTACAAACATAGTTTTTATGGTCTTCTTCTTTATTTCCTATGTAGCCATGAAGCTTCTCATACCATCAAGGAAATACATGATGAGATATGTGGGGGACACTTTAGTGGTCTAGCAGTAGCTACCGTTATCCTTCACCTTGATTACTATTGGCCCACCCTCAACCAAGACTATTGTCATTATGCAAAAAAATGTGTTAAATCTTAATATCATGTTAATTTACATGATTTACCAACTAATAGCCTCCAAGTATCTAAGTAATTTTGGCCTTTCTCATAATGGGGGCTCGATCTCATTGGGGAAATCAACCCCCATTCTTCATAACATCACAGCTCCATCATCACATCCATCGAATACTTCACCAAGTGTGTAATAGTTATTCCTCTTATCTCAGCCAAAGTGGAGAATATTATCAACTTTATCAACCATTATATCATCTATCACGTTGGTGTTCCTCATAGGATCATCATCGATAATGGAAAATTCTTCAAAAATAAGTAATTATAATCTTTATGTGATACATTTAGCATCGATTTAATTTTTTTCTGGCCTTAATAACAATAAGAAAATGACAAGTGGAAGCCTCTAATAAAATCATTAACAAGAAATAACCAAAGTTGTCAGTGCTTCAGGTTAGGATTGGCACTTGCACATCCCATTCTCCTTATGGGCTTATTATACTAGCATTTAAAACACTATGGGTACTACTCCCTTCTCTCTAGTCTTTGAAGAAGAGTCAATATTCCCTCTTGAAGTCCAAATTCCCTCTCTTTGTATATCTTTTTAAGACCTTATTTTTGAAGAATATTATTATCAACACCATTTAGCTCAACTTGAGCTACTTGATGAACATCATTTACTATCCCTTACCCACCTCTGTATCTATCAAGAGCATACCAAAC
The DNA here is from genome assembly GCA_037957365.1 of Torreya grandis. Classification (NCBI taxonomy): domain Eukaryota; kingdom Viridiplantae; phylum Streptophyta; class Pinopsida; order Cupressales; family Taxaceae; genus Torreya; species Torreya grandis. The sequence goes on from JARHVA010004219.1 coordinate 805,963, forward strand.
ATGCTTATAACAAGAAACTCAAACAATGGGAATTCAATATCAAAGACCTCATCCTAAAGAAAAATCAACACGTGACCAACATAGAGTAGAGTAAATGAGGCAAGCTTGTTTTCAATTAGCTTGGACCCTACATCATTACCCATAAGTATGGATCATTAGTTTATCATTTATCCTCTCTCGAAGGTAAACCAAAACTTGAGCCCCTTAATGCTTTACATCTACATACATTTTTCTATTAAATAAAGATCAAACTCACTCCTTTTATCAAACTTAAGTTCATCCCTTGATTATAAGATTTTAACTATAACACATCTTTCTCCTCTCTATTTGAATACAATTCATTACAACATAGAACCATGTGATTAACCATCACAATCATAGCCTAATCCTAAATGTGGGAACCATGGCTCTACCCATAGAATAGTTCTCATGGATTATTTTCATATATAATAAGATAAAATCACATGGTCATTATCTCCCACACATAAATTTCATATCATTAATCTTCCTATATTAAAATTTTTCCCTCATAAAGGCAAACCTCTGAACCTAATTAAACATGTCCATGTCTAAAAACATTTCATCTAGAAACAATTTGGATACCAAAATACTACTTGGGTCAATATCTTAAGAATTGTAGATTATTCCCTCAAAGGAAAGCTACCCAAAAACAAAATAAAAATTGCCAAATCTAAGGTAGACTGCTCCCTTGAAGGTTATCTATCAAACGCATAAAATAAAGACTATAATATTAGACCACTCTATTTAAGGATGGGTAAGTTAACTTTGTCAAAATTAGAGCAATTTATTGAAAGCTTCCTATATCGATTAGTTCTCGTATATAATTATAAAGCAAAATAATCATTATCACAACAAAATTTAAATCCATAATCAACTCTCAAGAAACATAATAAGTTGTAAGCCACAATTGGCTTTCACACATAGATTTTATGCATTGATCAGTCTACATCTAGAATAGGACATGGACTTGTATATTACCATTCTTAATCTAGCTATAAAAGGGGAAAACTAATTCACATGAGGTTATCATACATATTAACCATTACCTTTCACACCTCCTATCACCCATATTCCCTTTACGCTATTTATAAATCAGGGGATTTAGAGTTTACATGACACCCTATGATCAAGAAACCTTTTGTTATCAACTCATTACCATTCATGTGTAATGTTCAAAGGGCTTATATTCATTAAGTTGATCCCACTTCAGGTTTGCTTTTAGTCCTTGTCAAAAACAAAGCATCATGCCTTATTCTTATCTTAATGTTCTTAGTTAATGTTTTCATCATGACTTTTACCATCCAGTGTTGTAATAACAATAATAATTCTTTTTATATTAAGTGAGATTACAAAAACCATAACCATACCAATCAAAACCATAACATTCATAAGTATCCACACAACCTTAAGCATGATAACATTCAACCAATGACATCTAACACATTTTGTATATGTTTATATCAAAACTATACAATATTTTATGTAGGGTGCGAGGAATATCACTACACATACAAAGTTATTAGACTATCTACGCTTCACTTAAGGCCCTTACATACATTATTTTCATACCTAAGCACTAGGCTAATTGTCTAGTGACTCTAGATATGTGTTCATCCATCCTTCTACTTGATTACTCCCTAAACTAATATCCATAACATTCCCTATCTCAGTAGTTGATAAAAGGTGTACTCTATTCTCCTCTTCTATATTCATCCCCATAGAGTGATAATCATATTCTACTCTAGGTATTTCACCCTACTCACCTATTACAGTGATTGTATCCATATCCTCTTTTTTTTTTCTCACATAAGTACAATAAATTTTTGCCTCAACATATATCCCTTTTGATAGTAAGGGTTCCCTCTATAGATAGGTCAATAGTCACATTCTCTAGCCTTACGTCTTGTATAATGAAATTAGCATCTTCTTCGCTAATGTAGAGGTAAGATTTTAGGATCAAAATCAGGTTATGGATGCCTTTCCTATTGTTTTTGATCTAATAGTACTTCCATTATCACCATTACATGTTATAGTATTCAGTAGATCCACACATTCACCATATTGATTATTTTAAGTTACAGGGGTTACTAATTATCTCCACCATTATTCCCATTATTCACCATCTTCAACCTTGTGTAGTTATTTGCACTCTCTATAACCTAAAAAACCAAATAACTCAATGATAGACATTCATCCTTATCATACTTCTATAAATAGAATACTTGACCATTCTTCCTCATCAAAGAGATTCTCCATTCTACTGATGGGGAAGGTCATATGATGTCTTTGGTTCCCTTGAATAGTCTTCCCACTTGAAATGGTCATGTCTACTTACCTTTCCATATGGACATGTCACTCTCTATCTGATTATTTGTCTTGATCAAGCCATTATGCACTATCATGTTATCTTTTTATTTCCCTTATCATCTAATATGCATCTGATGTCTTTCCTTGCTTTGTCATCTTATGATCCTTATGGTCTTAGTGGTCATTTAAGTCATTATCACCTTTAGCGTAGTTGATGTAAAATGGATTCCAACCATGAATCATTGTAATGATCACATATTTGAAACTGCCACTATTATTGGTGGTTATAATTCCCAAATTATTGTCATTGTAGAAGATCCCCCATCTAATCCAACTGTATAACCAATATCCTAGACCACATAGTTTCTTGATACTAGGGCCTATTTTGAGTGGAATACCAATTCATCATTTCTAAGGAAATAAGATAGTGGATGCAGATATGGTTGTCTTTCATCTAGCCTACCCATGTAGCTCTTATGTCAAGTACAATCCATCTTATATCACTCACCACACTACCAATTTTCTAACTCATATAATCTACTTAGCCATTAAAGAAATTCTTTGTAGGTCATCACTTCACTACTACTCTTAAAACTTAGTTCATAGTGAGGATGACCTTTCACTAACATGATTATGTAGGTCTTGATAAATACCCACCTCCTAAAACTCAGCTCATAATGATTGATGCCAACATTGTACTTATACCCTCACATAATTTTAGAAGGTTGAACCTTCTTAAAATGACACTTCTTTGGATTATCTCTATTGAAGGTTTTATCTAGTGCTTATCTTTGTGTTCCCTTCTAATTTATCCTACCTTGCCCATCCATGTCTCTCATCCTACTAAAGGTGGGATCATTCTGGTAACTATTCACCAATCTACACCATGCACCTTCACTATCACCTTCACCAAAAATCAAAACCTCTATTTTAAAAAACCTTCTCCATCATCCAAAACCAACCCATGTGGTCCATAAAATTAGGGAATCCAATTTGAGCACCAATTTCCAGCCCTAGTAGAACTACATTGGCATGATGTATATCGACTATGTAGGCATTTCTTGACTTCTAATGGTAGTTTAGCCATTAAAAACTAATTACCCTTCCGTTTTCCTTCTCATTAACTTTTGTTTCTACCAATTTCCTCTTGACTAGGGCATCCTCTGTTAGGGAAGATTTGGAATCTTCCTATCATCCTTATATTTTAACATCATCTAATAATTTCTCTTCATTTTCCCCCATTATTGGGAGAACTACATTGGCCTAAGGTATTTTTGGACTATGTAGGTAGTGCCCATTTATTGAGGTCATCTTGACCACATCCTTTACTTTATTTTCCCTTCTCACATGATATCTTTTCCTCCACCCCTTCACCGATCTCCTCACCACCTCCCTCCCTTCAGCTTATCAATCTCTTTTAATCACTTTTATATCTTGTCAATCTCTTTTAACATAAGGATTGATAGCCTTCCTCATTGGCCCCTCTTATCTCCCATAAAGCCACCACCTCCTCTAATTCATTTACCTCTCAAAAACCTTTCATTGTGCATTCTTCATGGCTCACTTCCCCACCCACTTTTTGCATTTTTTTCCACTCTCCTCTTTTTACCAACCTTGCCTCCTATCTCATTTATCTTATTTTTTCATCCTCATCATTTCCCCTTGTCCTTGGTAATTTGTCACACCCTATTCATCACTCTCATTTCTTCACCAAATCCAAATCATACTATGAATCTTGCAAGCTTTTTGTTTCTTCTATTGTTGCACTTTTTCTTTGTGTACCACCATTCTTTATCATTTTGCCACTCTTCCCAACTTTCCCATTTTCCATTCTTATTGTTTGCTTTATTTTCATCCTTTCATCCCTTTTGTCATAATTTTTTCCTCCATAACTAGTTTATACCTAGGTATTTATCCATTGAGAAGCCTTTCATAATTTCCCCTTTTCTTCTTATCAGTTCTTACCTTTTGCCTTTCACATTCCCCTTTTCCTCTTTCCATCTTAGTACTCACTTTTATTTTACATCTGTGTGAGTATATGTGCTTTATATCTCTACTTTAATTATTCCTTTTTCTTCTTATCATCCCTTATTTTCATCTCATGCCCTTTCATTGTGTTCCCCTACTTCTTCACCACCTTCCCACTTTTTAGCTTGTCAATCTCTTTCAACAAGCTAATTGATACATACCTTATCTCTACAGCTTCTTATTCACCTATTCTTCACCTTCCCTTGTTTTTATTAACCACTTTTCCCATTTTCCATCCCATTCTCATCTCCAAAACCACCATCTACTTTCCTTTGTTGTTTCTCTCCTTTCTTATCATCATCTATGCTTACTTGGTCAAGATTCCACCTACTCATTCACTCTCTTGTCATCCATTTCATGTCCTCATTTCACTCATTTTTCCTCCTATTTCCTTTCCTTCTACATATTTCCTTTTTTTTAATTTTCATCACCAAAATCTTTTCTCCTTGGTATTTTTTTTAGACTTATTTCCAAACCTTTCATGGCCTCCCATTGTTCTCATCCTCTCCTTACTCTTCAATATTGTTACACTTCTCTCCCCATACTTTTTAATTCTCCAATATATCATTCTTTAGTTCATCCCTCACCCCCCATCTTCTACCTTTTATTTTTATTCTCTTTTCTCTATTTCATTTCATTTTTTTGAATCCCTTAATGGCATTCCTTATTCTTCCTGACCTTTTTATTTTTCTTCTATATGTACATGCTTGGCTCCTTCCATCCTTATCCACCTTCATATTTATCTATGACCTCATTATTTTCTCTACCAATCTCTTTATCCATATCCTAGTCCACTTTTACTTCATCCCTTGCTGGATCTCTCTTATTTTCTCCCATTCAACCTCCATCTCCTCAGAGTGTGGTCACTAGTTTTATCGATTTTGCATATATCTCCTTGTCTACTTCCTCATGCCATCCATACCCTTGATTTAATTCAAAAAATGTAGTTAGGTTCATTAATTTAGGTGCATCCCTCTCTTCCTTTAATGCCTTTACATGTTGATCTTGGATACTCTTTTTTGTCCCTCTTTAGCTACTCCCTTCACCCTTCCTATCACCTTTTTTCATTTTAAACCCTCTACTCATTTTTCTCTTATATGATCATAACATATAGCATGCTATAAACTCAAAGGTATTCCATTCAATTTTGGTATACTATGAGATATATACTGATTCTATAATGATATAAACCAATTGGCTAGGCTTGTGGGCTCATATGACGAACAAGTGAGCCTGAGCACTACTAAGCCATCAGGATGAAGATTCCTTCCCCACCCTATTTAGCCTTTCCTATCTCAAACCCCTTTTACTCTAAGCTTTAGATATTTTAGAATCAAAACTAAAACCACCTTCAACTAGAATATTTTAGGTACCCATGTGTTGATGCTACCTATACCCTCTCATGGGACCTACCTCAAAACCAATAATTTTCCTTGATTCTCACTACCTGACATAAATCCTCTTGTGCACTATAATATCTATACTCTTTAATCACAATTCACCCTATAATCTTTTATAAAATTTACCTCTTCTAATAAACTATTTTTTCCTTGAACCTATTTTTCACACCTTCCTTTTGAATTCCCCAATCTACCTATCTTCATACATTCTTCTTCTATTTTCCCTCTAAATTTTCCATTATACCATTTATTTTCCATCATATTTTAACTTGTTACCTTATTTAATTAATATTATTATTATTCTCAATCCATTCTCCAAAGCCCCTTAGATTCTTCCTCTAAATTCCCTCAAAAATTAATGCTTACTTATTTTAGGGCCCCACTAGCTCAAGGGTTAAGGGTTCAAATCTTCAGCACTTCTTATTTACCCACTCTGATACTTTGCTTCCCCAAATAATTGAATAATACCCATCCATATCCTATTAATGAAATTATTATGGAGTGTGCACAATGTTAATTTATTTGGATGGTGATGAACTAACCCATCGAGTCACTATGGAAATTAAACTAGTTCTAGATTTTTTAAAGCCTAGTAAAGCATATTTCTCTTTTTTTAAATGGTGGTAGAAATTTCATTCTTGAACCTACTTATCCATGGCTATATATTCCTTTTACATAGTTTAATTAATCATCTAATTACATCATAAGTAATCTCATCCACCATTTATACTAAACCAATTAGAAAAATATTTGATAACAATCTTTTCTGCCCTTTAGATCTTCCCTTTCTACAGCATCCTTCGACCGAACCTAACCACATGATACATCAAATTGGGGAAACCAATTTAACTAATACTCCCCACCTCAGAAGAACTACATTAGGCCTAAAGTTTATTTGGGACATTATGTCCATGGAACTATGTAGGCAACATCCTCTTACCTAGTGCATTTGAAGTCCATTTAGCCACCCCATTTCAACCAACCAACCCACTTGCCCACATCCACCTCAACATTGGCCATTTTTGACCTGACTTCTTCACATGTTTTGTGATGACCTTGTCTTGGTCCTTTTGACTATATCTACTATTCTTTGTATGTTCCATTTTTATGCCCCACTTCATGTGCAACTAGACCATTTATATTATTTTGTAGAAGCACTTCCTACCCTAGATACCTATTAACAAAACTAACCTTGTTTAGATGACTCGATAAGCTTAATTTGATTAACTATGACTAATTTTTTGGACTGATTACCTTGTCGTATGTCCATCTAAAACATGACCTTATTTTTATCAATATTGGTAGGTTTAGTCTCTATATAATCTTAACTATCATGCTTAGTAATATTTTGTAATCCCATTTGTATTTAATATGCCCAATTGACTACCCACCAACTGCTTATCAAACATGCACCTGATTCGGCCTTTCCTCATCAACTCTCAATTTGAGGGGGAACACCTCCTTCTGTACTCATGGAACACTAACCTTTGACTAAGTGATTCATTTTTATTTTATAGCTTGTTAATTCAAAGTCACTTAACAAAAAAAGGGAAAATGTACAGACTATAAAACTACACACTTATAGTTTTTGATGATTAAATGCCTCAGGACCCCCTAAATTCCCCATAAACCTTCTTAACCCTTAACCAACCTTTCTTAACCTAGCCAAATCACCATTCTCCTATTCACATATTATAATTAAAAAATAATATTTAAAAGTACTATTCACTATCACTATTCATGATGGCATGGCATGTGACATGAGAAGTGATATGGAAGGTGATTTTAGAGATGATATGGCAAGTTACATAGCTTAAAATTGAGGTGACTTGATGTGGGACATCATACCTCACCTATGACCCTTTCTTAAGGTACTTAATGACCTCATTTAAGCATCACAAAGGAGCCCCCTTGAAGTATGGTGAGTTTCCCCTTATGGGGCCATCATTTAACATATATTTTGTCTTCACACATGAAATTAGCCTTCAAATAGGACATACACCTATTTAGTGACTTAGAAAAGGCAAATGGAACTATATCCACCCTTCTTTTTACTTTTTAATCCAAATGGGAGACCCATGATCAAAGTCGGAATCCCACCACCTTAATCTTCTAACTCATTCATGCACCCACATGTCAAATGTTGTCACATTTTGTGTGACATATCCTTAAGTACTTGGATGAGGATAATAAATGATGGTAAAAAGTCTTTTAGCCTCATTTAGGCATATGTGCATGATTCTTATTCAAAATTGGACTCATGTGTGAGGTGGGAGACACGGCAACCCAAATGGGAGACCCATGATAAAGGTTAGAATCGTACCACCCTAATATTTTTACTCATTCTTGAACCCATATGAAAAATGATACCACATTTTGTGGGTCATCTCTTGAAGTGCTTCGATGAAGACAAAAAATGTGGTGAAAAGTCTTTTGGCCTCATTTAGGCCCATGTGCATGATTCCCATTCAAAATTGGACTCATGTGCAAGGTGGAAGACACACCAACCCAAATGGGAGACCCATGATCAAGATGGGAATCCCACCACACTCATATTTTTAATAATTCATGCACCACATGCAAAACAGAACCATACATCTACTATTCACTCTTTTCATATTATTCTTCACAATAAATTCTATAAAAACACCCTCTTTCATTCACCCAAGGTTAGGTGGGAAGTTATTCTTTGGTTATTAACATATTGTTTCAGGTTATGGAATGAGGTCATCATTTTTTAGGTTACCTTCATTGTAGAGGAAAAGAATTCAAAGTAATGAAGCTCTACCAAAATTACCTCAAGACATCTTCAATAATAACAACATTTTTCTTCAAGCTTGGAAGGTATCAAGCTTGGAAGGTAATATTTGATTTTGTTTATTCAATTTTATTTTATCATCCCCTTGGATTTTTAATCTCTTCATCACCACTTATCCATTTTATCCCTTTGTCATATTATTATATGAATCCATTTTCTCCCTTGCCATCTTTTATCCATTCACACCTTTACCACTTTTACCCTCTTCCTCTTCCCTTTTTGCCATATTAACTACTTATCTTTTTACCTCATCAACCACTCACCCATTTATACCATTTGAATATTTAACTTTTTAATACCTTAACCATTTATCAACTAACCAAACAACCTTTCCTTAATCCCTTGTTAAATTTCCAAACCAAAACCATAGCCTTATTTTGACTAATTATCTGCATTAGTTTCTTTATTTAGTCATTATTTTAAAAGCATTTAACTTTCTTTTCTTACTTTAGTTATTTGTTGTTATTTAATTGTTTTTAATTTTAGTTATTTTCTACTTTAACTGTAAGTATATGTATTTTTTATTCACAAGCATAAGTGTTAAAGCCACATGGATTGACAACCTCCTAGAAAGCTTTTGCTTCTAGGATCTACCTCACACTAGGCAATCCACCCAACTACTTGTCTAACCAACAAGTTTTATGGTAGTTATTTCTTATTGTAGTTCATCGTACCTATCTAAAGATGATTTCTCACAATGTCTAGATTCAATACATGTACATTCAATAGGTATTCTTCTACACACCCTTCTTACCTAGTTTCTTCTTTTCACACTTAAGAAAAATCAAAAATTAGATAGAAACAAACACATTAGAGCCATGGGCCAGTATGTTATGTCTATTTTGGTTCCTTATGATTTAAATTATTTACTTCCTTAAGTTTCATTCCTTGTTATTGTCTTGTTTATTTTAACATTTAATATGCACTATTTTTTGTGGCCCCCATGTATTTGTTTGATTCTTTGAGAATTTATATGTCATAATTGTTTTATGTGGACATTTGAATATGTTATTCTTGCTTTTGTGTAAATTTGAGTAAGTCATGTTTAGTTTGTTGTGTGGCATTTAAACATTTGCGTTGCTTGTAGTCTCGTTAAACCATTGTATATTAAATTGTTTTTTAGTGATATTGTCTATGTGCTTGGTTGATTTTTGAGCTTGTAATATTAATATCTAGACATTTCCATGATATTTGTCATGCATCTTAGGCCTTTATGTGTTTACATTATGGTCTTGTACTATTACTTTTAGCTAAAAATGTTCCTTGTATATGTTATATGGTTGATTAAGAGTTTTAAGGTTATCTTATCCTTTCAAGGTGAGGTAACTAACAATTTTTATTTTACCTCACCTCAGAGAAGTGGAATATCAATAGAGGCATGCCATATAGGCATGGATTCCACATTTACATAGTTACAAATTCATTGGGGGTATATTTTTGAATCATTTTCTCCACACATACTCAATATTCAACATTTCCAAATTATATTGGGTGCATGTTTTGGAAACATGTACTCCACATTGGAACTTGTATCAAGTTTAAAATTCCATCCATATATAGTGGGGTAATTTTATGGAAACATGGTCTCCACACTTGTGCAAAATTATAAAATTGGCCAAATTACATAGTTATATGATTTAGATAGACATTTGTGGTAGAACATTATACATTGGTACCATGTATATGCATATATTCAATGTGATACATATCTAAGGTGAATATGATATGAAATATGCACCTAATATTACAAAATATAAATTGGTTTCAGATTTAAAATATTTCTATGGACAATCATCACCCACCAAGTTTAACTTTTATAGACTATATTGAGCTAATTTACTATAGTAGTTAGTTCATAGCATTTAACTTTCTTTCCTTACTTTAGTTATTTGTTGTTATCTAATTGTTTTTAGTTTTAGTTATTTTCTATTTTAAATGTAAGTATATGTCTATTTTATTCACAAACATAAGTGTTAAAATCATGTGGATTGACAACCTCCTAGAAAGCTTTTGCTTCTAGGATCTACGTCACACTAGGCAATCCACCCAACTACTTGTCTAACCAACAAGTTTTATGGTAGTTATTTCTTATTGTAGTTCATTTTACCTATCTAAAGAGGATTTCTCACAATGTCTAGATTCAATACATGCACATTCAATAGGTATTCTTCTACACACCCTTATTACCTAGCTTCTTCTTTTCACACTCAAGAAAAAGCACAAATTAGACAGAAACAAACACATTGGAGCCATGGGCCAGTATGTTATGTCTATTTTGGTTCCTTATGATTTAAATTATTTACTTCCTTATGTTTCCTTCCTTGCTATTGTCTTGTTTATTTTAACATTTAAATATGCACTATTTTTTGTGGCCCCCATGTCTTTGTTTGATTCTTTGAGAATTTATATGTCATAATTTTTTTATGTGGACATTTGAATATGTTATTCTTGCTTTTGTGTACATTTGAGTAAGTATTGTTTAGTTGGCTGTGTGGCATTTACACATTCGCCTTGCTTGTAGTCTCCTTAGACCATTGTATATTAAATTGTTTTTTAGTGATATTGTCTATGTGCTTGGTTGATTTTTGAGCTTGTAATATTAATATATAGACATTTCCTTGATCTTTGTCATGCATCTTAGGCCTTTATATGTTTACATTATGGTCTTGTACTGTTACTTTTAGCTAAAAATGTTCCTTGTCTATGCTATATGGTTCATTAAGAGTTTTAAGGTTATCTTATCCTTTCAAGGTGAGGTAACTAACATTTTTTATTTTACCTCACCTCAGAGAAGTGGAATATCAATAGAGGCATGCCATATAGGCATCGATTCCACATTTACATAGTTACAGATTCATTAGGGGTATATTTTTGAATCATTTTCTCCACAAATACTCAATATTCAACATTTCCAAATTATATTGGGTGCATGTTTTGGAAACATGTACTTCACATTGGAACTTGTATCAATTTTAAAATTTCGTCCATATATAGTGGGGTAATTTTATGGAAACATGCTCTCCACACTTGTGCAAAATTATAAAATTGGCCAAATTACATAGTTATATGATTTAGATAGACATTTGTGGTAGAACATTATACATTGGTACCATTTATATGCATATATTCAATGTGATACATATCTAAGGTGAATATGATATGTAATATGCACCTAATATTACAAAATATAAATTAGTTTCAGATTTAAAATATTTCTATGGACAATCATCACCCACCAGGTTTAAATTTTATAGACTATATTGAGCCAATTTACTATAGTAGTTAGTTCACATTTTGTTATGGTTGATTTGATCAAATCAGTCAATCTTTCCAAGTTTATGTTTTTGACTTGATTGTAATATCTAGTCTCACTAGTTTGATAGTTTGAGTTGACTTAGTTCACTCATGCTCACTAGATTATAAGTGTGATTGACATTAATAATTAAGTTAGTCTCAAATGCTAGGTGGAAATCCACCTTTTATCTAAGGTTGGGGTCATTTTCCTTACTATATCTCCCTCTATCTCCTTATATATATTCCCTTCACATATTTATATTTTTTTATAATCTCAATTTCAATGATTTATAATGATACATATTCCAAATGAAATTTCCAAAAGGCAAGACAATTGCATAAATACATAAGTGTAATCCAAAATTTACTCTCTTTCAATTTAAATAAATTTAGATGTTTCAAATTTAATATTATATTATATAATTATATACTATAAAATTATCTTAGTTATAGGTCATTCACTAAGAAAGCACTCAGGTTAGATTCAAGCAAAGGTAAGGTGTGTTGTACACCCATGTATGTATTCCTTCTCTTTTAAACTAACAATTTCATTACTAGATTAAAGTATTGGAGGGAATGTATATGATATTTATGAATTATATGGATCCCTATTCTTGTTTAATTTTAAAATGTAGACCTTGTCTATTCCTCTTAGTTTTAGACATTTCCCTCTTCAACAAGTCTCACATTTGCTATCTATCTATGATCATGACCTATCTCTTAGTTTGACTAGTATCAGTATAATGAACTAGGCCTTATATCTTTTGTATTATACTATAAACTTATTTATATTCCACCTCTATAAGTTTTAGACCTACACCTATTTTCTAACAACCTAGACACTTGCATCTTAGTTAGATGCTTACATCAATGCAAGTGTTCTATCCTAATGTATGTGTGTACAATCCTAAGGTCAATCAATTAAAATAATGAAATGTATTATAAATCTCATCCTAAGTTATTTACTATGACATATTCTCCAAATTGATTAGTATAAATATAACATAGACCCTATTTCATTCCTAACATGGAAATCACTACCAACTCGCAAGGAAACTTACCAAAATCACTCAATTAAGCACTCAAGTGAGAAAATTATTCACTTTTTTATCCTATTTCCATATCAGTAATATGTACCATATGTATAAAGGTATTTAATACATAAGTATTATACCAATATTTAATACAAAAGGAGTATACCAAGATCCATATTTTCCAAGTTATAAACTAGGTCATTGGTGTACTTAATTATCACACATTACATGATTCACACAAACCAACACATATAAGAGAAATACATTAGTCTAAGGACCTCTTCAGAGTAGTTTTTATGTAGGTAGCACTCATTAATATAGGGGTATTAATGTTATCTCAATATTATGATCCAACTAACCCATTTAGCCAAATGTCACTATGAATTTGATGATCTATGGTTTTATTGTTTGATACGAAGAAAGAATCCATGACCCAGATCTAAATGCACTAGAGTAAAGGTAGAAATAACCCATAATCATTAAGGTGATATATCTCATTTAAATAGGTATTTTATACTATAAACTTACATATTATCGATTGCATTGATACAACTATCCCAGGTTAATACATGTGTCTAAAATGATAGAGGTACTTAATTTAGAATTTGGTGACTATTCTAGAGTATTATTCCAGTCATCTTCCTATTTGTTCTAGATTTAGATCTATATTATCAAAAACATGAGGTAAGTATGTTTTTTATTATCATTTAAATATCTAGGATATTTGTGTTTCTCTATTTTTATCATATCTCACTATAAAAAATTTAGTATATGTTTTATTTGAGTTTTGTAATTAATTGGCCTTCTATAGATATGTTACCTTTGTACTTGTTCATATATATATATATTATTAACCTTATCTATCCTATTAAGATCCATTTTCAATTTAGGGATAAACTGTTATTACAATTTTCTGTGTATTATATTTTGTATATGGGTCAATACCTTGAACATGGGTCTTATTGGAATGTATTGGTATGCTTTCTATTTTTTTTCTTTTTATATATATAAGGTTCTCTATAATTATTTTCCTATATTATTCATTTCTTATTATATTTTTTATTTTTTAAATCCTTTATGTTTATGTCTATTTATTTTTAAGAGATAGATATGTGTCAAAATAACTATGAATTTAGTGTAAATAATGGCCACAATATATATATATATATATATATATATATATATATATATATATATATATATATATATATATATATATATATATATATATATATATATATATATATATATATATATTCATGGTCTTTTATTCACATTATCATTTATTTTTTATGTTTGCATTTTTATTTATCAAAATTTGTGCCTAAATATATACTCAATTCAATCATAAGAATTATATATTTATATATTATCTACGATAATTTTAAAATAAAGTAGTTTACATACATTTTTCAAATGTTTCCTAAATAAGTAGCAATTTGTTACATTATCAAGTCTATGAACAATGTACACTAAGTTATAAACACTTAAGCACTTGCATCAAATTTTGTGTATTGGATATTTTACTAAAATAAGTCTTAATAAAATTTTCATGTAGTTACATATCACACTTACTAAATATAGGGTTCAATACCTCATTTTATTCCCCATTTTACATTGAAACATAAACTATGATGGGTTTGATTATTTCATGTAGGATATGTATTTGAACTATATTTATGGTTTCTTACCCTAAATATTTCTTCCCTTATCCCCTTATATTTTGTTTTATTATAGAAATCTAGGTCAAGTTCATTTAATAAAAAAATAAGACAATTATAACCATTAAATATGGAATGTGAAAGAATAGGTAGGCATGACATCAAACTATAAAGTGAGATAATAAAATTTAGACTCTAAAAGTTGATAAAATATTTAAATTTATTTAGATTAAATAAACAATAGTAGAAAATATTTAATTTTTTTCCTTCCATGAAGATGATTCACATCAAAAAATTAGGTTCCATTCATATTTATATGTAGGAAAACATACAATCTCAAAAAAATTTGGCTAAATGACTGCAAATATTTTATCAACAAAATAATACATGGGTATCATTATGTGGTGGCTATTCCTTTACATTTAGTTCACTTTAAATTAAAATTTTATAGTGAATATTTTAATTTTACATGTTTATCTTTTTCAACCTATTAAAATAAATTTAGAACTACTATTTTGTAGTACTAAATGGTATATATTTATAAGCTAAATATGAATTTTATATGATAAACTAGTCTTTTACACATTTAAAATATCCATAATGTCTAAACCATTAAATTCAAAAACTTATCATTGTTGAAAGGATTGCATTTGACATCTCATTGTGCCTAAATTATTATTTTATAGTTTGTCCCTAATATTAAAATTACTTAGATCACCAGTATCCCATAATTCATTTAAAATTTGATATATATCCTTCATTATCAGTTATAAATATTCAACATTTTCCTATTCTCCTTGACACTACCATCTGAATTAGGACATGAATGTGACACTAGTTTCCTAGTATTAGTGATAGGGTTTGTACCTCAAAAGAACTCAAACTTTCAAAAATTTAGACATGTATGGATTAGATTATAGTTTTGTTATAACCCTACACTAAAATCATTTAAATTATTTTTGAACAAATACAAGCTAAATACCTTTCATTTTCGCAAAGCAATATCAATTTCTTCTCAAGCATGCTTCTTTTCAAAATCACCTCTAAAGCTTACAAACTACTCTATTATTCCCTATTTCCATATCAATTAAAGAATTATTGTTTTTACATGTTTTAATCATTCAAATATCATCCCATGATTAATATTTAATGGGTTAAAATATAAATTGCTACATGTACTTGCATATAACATATTTCACAACATTTCACACAAAAGCCCACATAAGTGTTAGAAATGAAACATTATAAGGCCCACTTTAGACTATGGGTTATGTAAAATATTCTCAGTAATAAATGGGTCTTTGAGGTCATATTGAATTCATTTTATCCCATTAACCATTTGATTATAAGTTGGAATGGCCTTGTTGGAAGACCTAAGATTTTGAGTTACATGTTGATATCCATAACTTACGGGCATGATTCAAAGAAAAACCATGAAAGGAAAAAATGAATGATAATATGTGTAGGTTTGATTTAAATAAAATGACATGTGATTCACTATGTAAATAATCATCAACACTAGTGTCCATAATTCTATTATAGTGTATAGGATGATAGAGATATAATTTATAGAAGTTGACAAATCATAATTGAGCATCATCTTGATGGTTTATGTAATTCCATTTCCTAGATATACTTGTGTATCATTTAATAATATAAGTGTTAATCCTATTTTATATTAATCAATTAAATTAATATTTGGAATTATAATTTTTATATTTACCATATTTCCTTAATTTAGTACTACATTAGAATATATTGTGAATTTCAATTATTTACTTAGCATGCTTTATAAAATAGTATTATTATTAATTGATTAAGTTATTATCTTGAACCTTAATTACAAAAAATTTAAAGAATTTGGTGAACCATAACAACTAGTCTTATTTTAAAAACACAACTTTCTCTAAGTTATTAACCTTATATAATTATAGATTGTTGCATTCATTTTCTAGATCTGATTTTATTTTCATAGGTGTAATATAAGTGATGCTTAATCCCCTTCTTTCCTTTCTATTCATGATATTCTTTTTAATCATCATGGATTATATAGATATTTTTTATGATTATGATACAATGATTATCCAAATCTCTACACAAGCTTTGTTAGTGAAAATTTTTTTTAGACAAAGTAGGGCATGGTAAAAATAGAAATCATATCTTCAATATTCTATTAAGCCTCCTCCTAACCCCCAAGAACGTGACAGCTAATTTTCATATATAAAGGTCCATTATATCAATACTTCAAGGGGTATCTATCCCATCCTATAGTGCCAAAATAAGGTAACCAACATACCCTTCCTCAAACCCTTCCACCTGGCACATTTCTTATAGATGGTGCATGTATGTATATTTGATCTGAAGTATTTAGTGTTTATGATTATGAATCCTTTAAATATAAAACAATTAATATGAGAAATATCATAGAAGATTTTTAAATGTATTTAAATTAAAAATCAAATAATTGGAAAATTGTATCATATAGATGCATAATCCAAAATATTCTAGTGTTAATCATGTGTTTACATATTCATCTATAAATGTTGTGCCCAATTAGGTTTCATATCAAAATAAAAACATAAAATAGAATTCATATAAAAAAAGTGATTAAAAAATTATGAAAAAGGATAATAAGAGTTTGTGTTATATTCTAAGGTTAATTTATGATAAACACATTCATGAAACTTCCCCATCTACATCATCTAACAAGATCAAAATATTATTGTGCATATAATATAATACATTTTCATCATATGAATTTTTGTTTTTATTTGAATAACAAATTCAAATTATAATTGATAATGTTGAGCCGATATTAGAAAAATCACTCAATAATTACACTTACCTTATGATTGCATCCCCTAAAGCACAAATCAAAAAATAACAAGTATGGGTACTACTAACCATTTTTACCACAATCCAAAATGATTCAACCCATTATACTCATAAACTTTATATAAGGGACTAATATAATGTCATAGGGTGTGTTGTAGTTTATTTTATGTCATATTTGCCTTGGTCATGGTCTAGTTTAGTCATTATGTCATTTGATGTCACTTAAAGGTCATTTTATGGGTGATAATTGAAGTGGTATGGTTTTAAATGTGTCCATGTGTTCCAAGATTAATTCTAATGTCGAATTTGTTATATTCCTTGTCATAAATGTCAAGACTAATTTAAAATTATAGGTTTCTAATTGAAAACCAAGAAAACAAGTGCAAAAGAATGAGTTTCAAAGGTTTTATGGCCTATAAGAGAGAGTGGAATGTGGGAGAATATTTTTGGATGGATATTAAAGTTCCTCAAACTCATTTACATTCTTGAAAATCTTTAAAAGTGCTATACATGGTCTAAACCCATTTTAATCCTTCATCATCCTTGTACACATGTAGAACTAGTTAGTAGGTTTATCCTTAGTACAGCTACTAGAAGAAGTTCTAGGTAAAATGAATTTGGGGGCTGATATTATACTAATTCACATTAAATTTCATGTTTATATTTCAATTAATGGTTGCTTATACTTTATGAATCATATTTAGCAAGTTGATTATGTTTTTATGCTTGTTATTTTCCACACTCTCATGTTTTGCTCATGTTTGAGCAAGTTCATATAGCTTAGTTATTTAATTTTATTATATATGATTTTTAATCTCTATTATAATTTTTCACATGCTTGGTTATATATTTTGAATTTTATTTCATGGGCCAAACAATTCAGGTTGCAGGTTGGTGTCACCAAGTGAGGTTGCAGTCAAGTTTCACTACTTGAAAAATATTTCTTTCTCTACAAGGGTTTTAAATGACTATGATATTATTTTATTCATGTATTTAATTTCATTAAAACCTCATTCCTTATAATATTACCCTCCAAGATCAACATCATGAAGAACACAGTCATATGGAGTACATAGTCAACCTTCTACTTATTTCCAGCTATAGTCATGGTGCATGCAAGTTTTAATAATGCTCATGGATGTGTGATAAAGGGTCAAAGAAATTTTTGATATATTATTAAAATATGATAGATTAAAATAATCCATTGTAATTATTACAATGACTATGAAAACTAATACCTCTACATACATAGTCATACTCCATTAATATGCACCCATAGGTGTCATGGAGAAAATGTCATGTTACAACAAGGAAAATTGATCTTGTTTCAAGTATTGTCATTTTATGGAATAAATTTTAATATATTAACATAATATAAGACTTATTTAATACTCATAAACCATGTGCATTCCCCATTTTTTCATTAATTGCACTATTCGCAACTTCCATCAACACCTACAGGGGGCTGAGAACATTGAGTTGGGGATATTGAAACTTTTTTCAAGTATTTAAGTGTTATAAGTGATAATTTATAAACCTAGTTATAAGGTAACATATCCTATACACTACCTACATTTGAATGCATTTCCCTACAACTTGAAATGCCCACCTATAGGTGGCTTATACAGAGACTTAAAGGTATTGTACAAAGGAGGTTTGACATGCCTTGAAACATTATTGAGGGTTTTAAAAGTTATATATAATTTTAAAATCATTAATTATTTATTATATGGGTATGATTTAAGAGGTCATCTTCATAGTTGAATGACTGTGTTTAGGAACAATTTCCCTAAAGCATAAAAATAGAGCTCTCAACACTTTTGGGGTTAACATATGGTGATGTCACATAAGGATTTTATAAATAAAAATGTTTATATATTGTATCCTCCATATAGGGGAAGATTTATTAAAAAATAAATGGGTATGTGACTAGAATAACATGGTTTTTGGACACCTCAAAATCATGAATTTGTTCACTAGAGTTTTGTAGTGATGTCTACATGATTTGAGTTCCAAATGACCTTCACACCTAAGGTTACAAAATAGAGACATATATTCATGGTTAAGTGATATTATGTGTTTATAAACACACAAATGCTTAAAATATCATCAATTAAGGATGGAATAATGTCTTTTTGACCTTATCAAATCATACAAGTGTTCTTTGACTGAAATAGTTGACCTACAGTTGAGTATGGAATCCTACAAGTCTATGGTATGAGCTCAAGCATGTAAACCTAAAAACATAGAGACACGATTTAAAAATACTTCAAAGTGGATAAAAATACCATTTATAAGTGATTTAAAAGTGTATTCTCACCTAAAATACCTTGCTTGTTTCAACACAATCAACTATAGTTGACTGTAGGTGGATAATGAGTAAAGGTGTGATGTTATGAGTGTTGGTATTACATGAACATGATGTAGAGAGGTTCAAATATATGATAAATTAAATTATAAAGTTTAAAATAGGTATTTTAAATTGTTTTAAATTCCTAAACTATTAAAATGCACCTATAGGTGCCTCTTCCAAACAAGAAACATAGTCTATAGTCTAAACCAGTCAAGTAGAGAGGTATACAATGACAACTATTTTCAATTTTTGTATGGTAAGTACGTATTCAAAAACATTCATCATGGTTTTAATAAACTTGGTAGACCTTCAAATAGTATTAAAAATTTAGATAAAGGCTCAAATAAGGCAACACATAGTGACATTCCTCACATGTCTATCTTAGGATTTTGATCATAAAATGGTGCTAAAGTAATGGTAAGACCTTGGGAATTTTTTATGAGGGTACCCACCACCTGATTTAACCTCTCATTCATACTTTTCCATAGGATAATAGGGGAAGTTCCCTTTGTTTTATCTTAGACAAAGGGTACTCCACTATGATACAAACCTACATGCTTAAAAGAATGGGGATATAAATATGAGATATGGGTTGGTGAGACATTTAAAATAGGTTTGGATAGTTATTTCACATTTATATCAATAATATAAATCATTCAAAGGTGATTGAAACATGCCTATTAGGCTTGGTTTAGGCCTAAAATCTAAGTGGGGGGGTTCAGTATCAATTATATAATTCAATGATAATTACAAATTGTTATAACATGTTTTCATGGAGTTATAATGTGTGTTCAAAATTATAGTATGCATAAGAATCAATAGGAAAGCCAACTCAAAACTATGCAGAATGCTAGACAAAGCTTGAGAGGCCCTTTTGAGATGTTCACACCTACTTGGAGGTTATGCATGGGAATATGAGGAGTTGGGAGATGACGAATAAGGTCTTGAGAAATGATTTTATTGAATTTATTTTCCAATTGGATTTCAAACCTGTATGAACAATCATTAAAAGGAACACTCACTCTAAACCCTCCAAAACCCTAGATATTGACCCAATTGGGAAAACAAGGAAGGAAATGCATCCAAATTTACTTTATTATATTGGAGATGATTTTATGTTTCATATAAATCTCTAGGGATCATCCCCATCAACATGAGTTCCACCCTATGTTTACAGACAAACTAGAAAATGGCTTTCTTTAACTATTTTTTGTGTTTTATAGGTTCTATGGAGAATCAAAGGATATAAACCATATTGGGAGAAATATTTGGACTTTAGATAACCCACAATGTACATTTATTTTATAATAATATCTCTTAAATTTTTATGCAAGTGCTCCCACTTTAGCCAATCAAAAATAACATAGAGAATAGGCTAGTGAGTGAAGGAAAACTTCAAGAGAGAGGATTTTTAATGATTTAATAAGGAATATATGGCCATGAGGGGTAATAAAATGTGTAATTAAATATTTTTTATATATTTTAATGTAAAATTTAATCCAAATTTAATTCCAAATTTGAGGGGTGAGTGTAAGAGGAGTTATTTGGATGGCAGGTAGTGATAACTTATATGTAGAAGAATATTGATGATTAGGGACACATTCAATGCATGTTGGATCATGTAAGGTAATAAAATATTCCCATATTTATATTTTGTATGTTCCAAAAAGGCCAAATGATGAAGGTAGTTTTCTAAGCAAGCAAAACAAGTTCTACACCACATCTCAAGAGTTTTCATGTTTTAAGGGACATTTATCCACATAGACCTTACATGGTCTATTCCACATTCCTCTCCCCTAAATTTTAAACTATTTTTATAAACATGGGACATGTCCTAATGACCTTTTGACATCTTTCTCTTCTACTCTTTCTCCAATTCTATAAGTAGTAGCCATTTTGCCTCTTGCAAACTAATACCACACCATGTATGGTGAAGACCTACTAGAATAAAATTGTATTTTAACTTTGAAAAAATAATTAAATTATGGTTTTTAGTTCACTAAAATTTATATAAGTTTTCAAGTGATGTATGGTGAAGTTAGTGATAATCTTCTATCCTTTCTTTCCTTATCCTTTCATGTTTATGCAAGAGTTCTTATTCTAACAGGTCATATAGAGTGTATTCAAGTGTGTTAGGATCCTTTAAAGTGTACAAGTATTATTGGAGTGTGAAAAAATGTATCTAGTTTATTTACCTTGTGTTTTTCATGTATATTGCCTCTATATTGAAAGATTGATGTTAGAACCTTTTAAGACATGGAAGCTAGTTTGTATACCTTCTTTCTAGGTGAAAGAAGTATAATGGTCTTTGAAAATTATCTTGGTGTATCACCTCCTTAGATTATTTTCATTTAATTTAAAATCATAAATCTTTTCCCCTAAACCAACTAGTTAGTTAGGTGATAAGCATTTCAAGATCTATTAAGGGAGCTAGCCCTTAAATCTAAAGGTTTACTTCTACCTATATGTAAACCCACATACCTTAAAGTATTCCAATTTGTTAAACTATGGAAGAGGCTTCAATGCCCTCTTCAAGGATAATATTCTTGGTGGTAATAGTTCTCGTACACCAAGTGGGACCCATTATCTTCAAGATAACTTGTCAAGGTGAATGTTGGTCTTGACAATATCAACTTAAAATTGGTGTGCTACTCGATATTTGGTGAGTCCATTAAAGGTAAGATATGGTTCAAGTATATTATTCTATCATATTTTTTCTCTCATAATTCATATTTATTAGTAGGCAATCATCTAGTATATTTCTCAATCATATCAATAAACCTATTCAACCTAAAATTCCTCTTGACATTCAATATCCTCATCCTAATCAGCCCTTTGAACATCAAGAATATTTTGCCAGCCAAAAAAGTGAAGGGGTTGAAGAAATTAAATGTATTGAAGAATAAATGGATAGGAAACATGCCTTAATTACATTTAATATTAAAAATTCCAATCCACATTGATTCTTAAGATGACATTCCTCCTAATCCCACAAAGAGTGTTCCTACATTCAATGGTGAGAGTCATGTTACATCTAGTAAACACATTAGGGATATCTCATTTTTTTGTAATTTCCATAATGTCAATAAGGAGAATATTTACATTAGGATATTTTTCATGTTTGGTAGAGGGAAATATATTTATTGGTATAGGATTTTTCCTTGTAGATGTATCACATCATGGGAAGACTTTGGAGTGTTTTTGATTCAAGGTTTAAAGATGAAAGTGACCATACCTCTCTCATATATAAGATCAATGTGATAAAAATATGTCAAAAGGAAACAATGCATGACTTTAATGAGAGTTTTAAAAATACTTGGTATATATTTCCTCCTCTCATGAGAATACCTTCTAATTTTGTGTTCCTCACATACTTGAGATCCATTATTACTGATATTGCTCTCATGGTTCAATCCATGGGTGGTTTCACTCTTCCCAAAGCATATGAACTTTTAATTAAATATAAGAATGACCTTATTCAATAATTAAATATTCCTCCTAAGGTGAATATGCCCTTTTTACCCAATACTTTTGATAATACTACAAACATTATCCCAATTATTAATGATAATGCTAAGTGTAGGACTGTTCCTAAGAAGGTAGATGAAACTAATCAATATGAAAGAATTCAAACATTTAAATATTATCTTAGGAAATAAAATATGAAAATATCTGAATATAAAAACACTTATTCTTATAAAAAATAATATGGAAGAGGAATAGGTTAAGGGCAGCCCAAATTCAACACGCCTGCCAATGTGTACAATCCCAATTTCACCCCCAACATAAAAGAGATCGTATCTGTGCATAACTTGGTGGAATGAGAAGATTGAAAATATGGCCAATTCATGGATGAAAATTAAGGTGGATATAAATATCTAGTTGATTAAGGAGGATTCACTCCTCTCTTATTAGTTGAATATGAGGTCATGATGCAAGTAAATAAGAATTGGCAACCCTATGGAGAAAGTTTCACCAAATTCTTGGTGAAAGATAATTTTTTTCTCAACCAAAGAACCTCTATTTTATAAAATATAATGGAAAATAGAAATGATTTATGAGGTAAAAATATCATTCCTACAAGCTCATTTAATCTTCATCCAAGGTAGTAAAGCATTGATGCAATCATGGTAGCTCCAACCACACCTATACATCTTTCTTAAAATGTGGTAAGGTATACTCAAATTATCTCAATCAATTACATTCAAGAAAGTATTTGTCTCCAAATACTCAATATAGTGTGAGTAATACTACCCTAAAAATGGTTTATTCTTTGAAAAGTGTTAAAACATCAATTTTTTTTGTGGGATGTCCTCTATATGCCTAGATAAAAGGAGTTATTACAAAAGTAGGTGTCCACTATCCCTAATAATCCTTCATCTCCAAGTCATACTCATAGTTATTTTATTCTTTAAAATTCCCCTAGTACTATTTTTGAATAATTTACTAAAGCTAAAAATCCTCCACCATTCTACTTCACTCTCATAGTGGGTGACAAATTGGTCCATAATTACATAGTTGATAGTGGTGATTTTACTTCAATCATTACCAAAGTTGTAGCTAACAATTTAGGCCTAAAATATGAGCCTCATAGAAATGTATTTCTCAAATTATATGGTGTACCTAATAAGATGGTAGGGTTGACAAAAAATTTGAAGTTTTTCTTGCATAATTATCCTAGTTTTCCCATCCTTCAAGACAATTATTTTTGACCTCCCAACTCACTTTGCAATCGGCCTTCTAATAGACTTTACATGGAATATAGGTAGTTATGATTTTAGGATAAGGTATGGAACCAATGTTACCATTATATCTCATCCTATTTCAAGATTTCACATTTATCCCTATATTGAAACAAGTTATAACTTGAATTGTGTTGTGTATGAAAAGGAGAAATCTAATGTGGATGATGTTGCTTCTAAAATTGAGGTCATCTCTAACTTTTTCATTGATTAATATTGTGTAAATTATTATGAGAATGATTATTATGGATACTTTGAGAAAATAACCTTGATACTTATATCATCCATGAACATCCATTTGAAGGAGTAGAGGTAGATGTCAAACATTCCTTTTCACAAGCTACTAAGAGTAACTATTTGATTCATGTCTATGATGAGGATGGATTGAAGAATATGATTGATCACCATGGAGGGAGGAATGATGTATCTATGACTAAATTTGATGAAGCTAAAATTGATGATAATATTTATGGGGAAGAAGAGGATGATTTATAGAAAAGCTTTAGTGTCATTTGTCAAGAGTTTGACTAGTTGAGTAATGTTCCTTCTCCTCCAAAAAATTGTATACCTGATGTGTTTACTAATGAATAATGAGTAGGCCCATGAGTGTTCCATAAATCATGAAAGTAAAGGCCATGTTGGAAGGAAGATGAACACCTTACTGATGTCTAGAATAGTGTAGTCCTAAAGGGATCTTATGAAGTGGTAGGTTTAGTTATGCTTCAAGGATATTCAAAATCTCCACCTGATATATAATCATTTATAAAGGTGTTATAACATGGTGAAGAATATTTTGAAGTTTCAAACCATCAAGTTTATCATGCACAATAAGATAAAGAGGTTGAGATAACTATCATCTATCCCCATACATAGTTTGAGGAAGGTATATGAAATATGGACAAGATCAATCAACTTATATCTCCAATCAAGGATCATAGAGAAAAAGAAAGAGAATTCATGAAGGATCCAAATAGCCCACTTGTAGGTATGAGAAGGCACAGATTTGGTAAGCCTTTTGACCATACACATATCTAAGTGATTGATGGTAAACATACTTATCATGCTATACTAGCTTCATAGAGTGAAAAAGATGTAAGGGGAACTAGTTTTGACTCTAGTTGAGGTATCATCAGATGGTTCACCTCAAGAGTGAGGTTTTATAAATTTTATGTTAGGTTCAACTTTTGTTTCAATTTTGTGTGTTATGTTCCATAAGTGTTCTAGCTGAGCACATGTTTTTTCCCCTTTGGTTTATCTTGTTTTGTGTATTTCCTTGTATTTAATATTGTTTCAAAGGTAATTTGTGTGTCAAGTTGGTGCACATGTGAATCCATGGCCTAATGGATAGGATTAAGAAACTTGTATTCACATAACAGGCATACTACCCTTGGGAAATCACAAAGAACATTGACCATTTTAACCACAAGCCAAAATGAGTCAACCTCCTCTACTCTTAAAATGAACATAGGAGTGTAATATAATTTTTAAGGTGTGTTATAGTTCATTTTATGTCATTTAATGTCATATTAACCTTGATCATGGTCTAGTTTAGTCATCGTGTCATTTTATTTTGCTTAGGGGTCGTTTTATGGGTCATAAATGAAGTAGTATGTATTTAAAGGTAAACATGTGTCAAAAATATACTTATAACATATAATGTGTTACATTCCTTGTCAGTAATGTTAGTACTAACTAAAACATGTAGGTTCCTTACTAAAAACCAAGAAAATAAGTGTAAAAGGAGTTACAAAGGTTGTACAGCCTATGAGAGAGAGTGGCACATGGGAGAATATTTTTTGATGGATATTAAATGTCCTTAGACTTATTTCCATATTTTAAAATGTTTGGAAGTGCTAAAAATGGTCTAAAACCATTCTTCTCCTTCATCACCCTTATAGACATGTAGAATGAGTCAATAGGTTTCTCCTTAGTATGACCAGTAGAAGAATTTTAAAGTAAAATGACTTTATGGGTTAATATTAAACTAATTAATATTAAATTTCATGTGTTTATTTAAATTAATGGTGTATTATAATTTATGAATCATCTTGAACAAGTTGACTATGTTTTTTTGCTTGTGGGAAATGCATTATTCTGCTTGTTATTTCCCACACCCTATAGGTATTACTCCTTTTGAGAAATTCCATACAACATAGTTATTTAATTTGATTATATATGATGTTTTATATCTTATCTCATGTTTCCCATGTTAGGTTTCATGTTTTTAAATTATTTCATGGACTAAATAGTTTAGGTTACAGGTTGGTGTCACCAAGTGAGGTTATAGTCAAGTTGCACTACTTGTAGAATTTATATTTCTATGAAAGGTTTTTAAGTGAGTGTGATATGATGTGATTAATTTTTTTCATGTAATTACATCCTCCTTATTATAATCTTACCCTCCAAGATCAACATCATGAAGAACATATTTATAGGTTATACACAGTCAACCTTTTGTTTATTTCCAACTAAAATCATGGTGTATGGAAGTTTTCATAATGATCATAGATGTGTGATAAAGTTTAGAAGATTTTTTTGGATATATCCTTACAAAAGGATAAATCAATATAATCCCCTCTAATTGGCACAATAAGGATTGTGATAGCTAATACCTCTACATGCATAGTCATACTATATTAATATGTACTTACAAGTGCCATGGAGAGAATGCCAAATTGGAACAAGGATAATTTATCTTGATAAATATTTTTAATGTTTTTTACTCAATTTTAATAATTTAAGATAGTATAATAGTTGTTAAATACTCATACACGATGTGCATTCCACATGTTTTCATTCACTACCATGTCTGTAACTTCCATCAACACCTACAAAGGACTAAGAACATTTAGTTAGGGATATTTAAACTTGTTTCAAGTATTTAAAGGTTATAAGTATGAATTTGGAAACCTTAAAAAGGTATAAACCTAGTTATAAGGTCACATATACTACACACTACCTACATTTACATTCACTGCCTTACATCTTGAAATGTCCACATATAGGTGGATTATACAAGGAATTAAAGGTATTATACATAGGAGGCTTGACATTACATGAAACAATATTTAGGGTTTTATAGGCTATATATACCTTGGTAGTCATGAGTGGGGCATTAGATTGGTAGGCAGAGTTAAGAGGTCATCTTCAAAGTTAAATGATTATGTTTAGACTTTTGGTCTTACCACATGATGATATCACATAAGGTTTAGATCAATCTAAATGTTTCTATATTTTATCCTCCATATAGGAGAAAATATATTAAAAAATAAATGGTTATGTGACTATAATAACATGGTGTTTTGAGACCTCAAAACCATGAATTTGTTCACTAGAGTTTTGTAGTGATGTCTACAAGATTTGAGTTCCAAATGACCTTCACACGTAAGTTTATAGAATAAAGACATATATTCATGGTTAAGTGATAATTTTATGTTTATAAGCACAAAAATTATTAAAATATAATAAATTAAGGATTTAATATTGTGTTTTGGATCCTATTAACACCTACAGGTGTTCTTTTCTTGAAACAATTGACCTAGAATTGACTATGGAGTCTTACGAGTCCATGGTATGAGCTGAAGTATGAAAACCTAAAAACATAGAGACACATACAAGTTAAGAAGACTTAAAATGGGATATATATACCATGTTTCAATGATTTCAAATTTTATTCTCACCTATAGGACCCTACTTGTTTCAACACAGTAAACTATAGTTGATTGTAGGTGGATAGTGAAAAAAGGTGTGATGTTATGAGTGTTAGTATTGCATGAGCATGATATAGATAGTTAAAAATAATTTAAAAATTACATTGGAAATATTAAATAAGGTATTATAAAATGTTTTCAAGGCCTAAAATGTGTAAATTCACCTACATGTGCCTCTTCCAAATAAGAAACATAGTCTGTAATCTAGACTAGTCAAGTAGAAAGGTATGTAATGAGAAATATTAGCAAGGTTTGTATGGAAAGTGGGAATGGAAACACATTAAAAATGGTTAAAATTAAATTGGTATAATCTCATAGTAAAAAAAATGTAGAGAAAGTCTCAAACAAGGTAACACATAGTCTAAAATTAGGACCTTGCACAGTGACATTCCTCACATGTCAATCTCAGGATTTTGATCATCTAATGGTTCTAAAGGAAAGGTCAGACCTTGGTAATTGGTGTAAAGAGTACCCACCACATGAGTTAACATTTATTATGATTCTTTTCCCTAGTAAAATTGGTTAATCACCATCTATTTTGTCTGAGATAGAGGGTATTCTCATATGATACAAACATGCAAGCTTTGAGGAAAGGGGATAACAAGATGAGCTAGGGTTGGTGAGACGTTTAAAATAGGTGTGGAAAGTTATGCCACATATATAAAAATATGAGAATTTACTCATAGGTGAATGAAACATTCCAAAAATGTTTATACCTTCAAGAATGTAGAGAACCCTATTAGGCTTGGTTTAGGCGTAAAGCCCAAGTGGGAGGTCATTATCGCTTATAACATTAGATGGGAATTATAACTCATTATAAAATGTTTCCATGGATTTATAAGGTGTGTTCAAACTTATAGTATGCATAATAATCCATAGGGAAGCCACTGTTGTCTTAAGACCAACTTAAACCTATGAAAAATGGTAGTCAAAGCTCAAGAGGCCCTTTTTAGATTCTCCCACCTACTTGGAG
The DNA here is from genome assembly GCA_037957365.1 of Torreya grandis. Classification (NCBI taxonomy): domain Eukaryota; kingdom Viridiplantae; phylum Streptophyta; class Pinopsida; order Cupressales; family Taxaceae; genus Torreya; species Torreya grandis. The sequence continues at coordinate 835,139 of JARHVA010004219.1, forward strand.
GTTATGCATGGGAAACTAAGGAGTTGGGGATGATGAATAAGGATTTATAAATGATTTTGTGTAAATTTTTTTTCCAATTGGACATCAAACCTATAAGAATAATAATTAGAGGGAAAAATCACTCTAAACCCTCCAAAACCTTGGATAATGACCCAATTGGGAAAATAATCAAGGAGAAACATCCAAATGGACTATAATTTTTTTTGAGATGATTTGAGGTTGTAGAGAACAAATAGGAGGATGTCTTTCATTGACTATTTTTGATTTTTTACAGGTTCTATGTAGAATCAAAGGATGAAAACCACATTAAGAGAAATATTTAGAATTGAGCTAACCCTTCATGTCTATTTATTGTAGAATATTATATCCTTAGTGCTTATGCAAGTGCTCCCACCTCAACCAATAAAAATTGGTATAATGAACAAGCTAGTGAGAGAAGGAAAACATCAAGTGGGATGTTTTTTAAGGATTTATTAAATAATATAAGGACATGATGGGTCTTAATAGGTTTCATTCACTCTTATTTATATATTTTCATGGAAAACTAAATCCAACATTGATGCCAAGTGTGAGGGGTGAGTGAAAGAGGAGTTATTTTCACCACAGGCAGTGATAACTTATGTGAAGAAGAATCCTACTGATTAGGGACACCTTTAATGCATTTTGGATAATATATAAAACTACTCCATATAATTTAAATCATTACATGTGCCCCTCTTTAGATATGGGATGTTCCAAGAAGGCCAAATGATGAAGGCAATTTTATAATAAAGAAAAATGAGTTCTACACCACATTTCAAGAGTTTTCATGTTTTAGGGACATTTGTCCACATAAAGCTTGTATTGTTTGTTCTAATTTACTCTCCCATATATTTATAAAAAAAAATTATCAGTAAGACACATGTCCTAGTGACCCTTGAACCTATTTCTCTTCTCTCTCTCCATTTATATAAGTAGTAACCATTTTAGATCTTATAAACTAATACCACACCATGTATGACAAAGCCCTACTAGAACTAAATTGTATTTTTCCTTTGAATAATTAAATCAAGTATGGTTTTTAGTTCATGAACACTTTTATAAGTGTTCATGTGATGTATGGTAAATTCAATGATAATCCTCTATCCTTGTTTTCCTTATCCTTTCATGTTTATGCAATATTTCCTATTTTAACAAGTCATATAGAGTGTAGTCAAGTGTGTTAGGCTCCTTTAAAGTGTATAAGTGTTATTATAATGTTAAATATATCATTTATTTCATTTATCTTGTGTTTCTTCATTCATATCACCTCTTTATTGAAACGTTGATGTTATAACCTTCTAATACTTACAAGTTATTTTGTATGCATTATTTCTTAGTGAAAGAAGTATAATAGTCTATGTAAATCATATTAGTGTATCAAACACTTAGATTAGTTTCATTTCATTTAAAATTATATATATATATATATATATATATATATACATATATATATATATATACATATATATATATATATATATATATATATATATTCCCCATAATCAACTATTTATTTAGGTGATAAGCATTTCATGATATATTTACAGAGCTAGCCCTTAAACCTAGAGGTCTTTCCTACCTATAGTTAAGCCCACATACCTATAAACATTCCCATGTTGTCCAAATTTGGAAGAGGATTAAACACCCTTTTCTAGGATGAAAGATTTGGTGACAACATGTACCAAAGGATAAATCAAAGAAAACTAACTACTAATATAAAACATAGATTAGTAAAATATTCAAAAGGTAAAATTAGAGAAAGAAAATATTCAAAAAGAGAAACTAGAGAAAAAAATATTAATAATATAAATATAGATCAAAGAATATTAAAAATAAATAAATATGAAAATAAATATAAATAAAGGCACAAAATAAAAATGAATAATAGGCTAAAAATATTATAAACAAGCTTAGGGAAACTATTAGGGATTTTAAGACAGTGAATACTAGAATTTTCATAGTGGCTAAAACCAACTCGAATGAAAAAAATAGGGATGCTAATTTAGATCCCTACTAGAGTGAAACCCATTTTTTGGGGATGAAAATAGGGACATAAAATGATATTAAATATACTAGATGCCAAATGCAATAAACATGGATCAAAGTAGGGGGATCAAAGTCAGACACTAATAAACTAGTGTTGATCAAACATTTGGGGGAGAATATCCTTATTTTTTCTAATTCAACCATAATAAATGGATCTATGGATTTGAGATTTTACAAAAGGAAAATACCTATTCACTATGTACTTGTTTCCAATTAAACTTATACCCATAGAGGAGATGACAAGTATCTCCTCATTCAAGTGGCATAATAGAACCACCTTAGGGTTGTGGGTGACCCAAATGTGAGGTGGATCTTTAGATTAGGGGATAGTTCCCTTTGATGTATCACTATAGCTCAAGCCTACTAATAACTTTTGCGAGATGAAAAGGGAGAAGGATATCAAAAATAAAATATAATATAGGGGAGGTGATACACAAAATAAGTTTTCTACTCACACCATTTAACATGCATTAAAACCAAGGAGAAATCTACATATAAATTTCATCCAATGGCAATCTTCTCTTCCACATCATTGTTCAAGCATGGGGTCTTAAAGAGAACCTAGGTTAGGAGGAATTAAAAAATAGGAATTCTACTCATTATACCTACAATCCACATTAGACAATTCTTGCTAACTTGCAAAAGAGAGATTCTAAAACACGCAAGGCACTAGGAAGAGTAACATGTGAAGGTAAGCAAAAATACAATTGTACAAGACCAAAAAAAAATTCATGCACTTAGTGAAATATTTAATGTAGGGAAAAATTTGGTAGGGATTCACCATATCTAGGTGGAGAATCCATCTAATAGCCAAAAAGGCTAGAATTTATAACAATTGTGAGAGGAGAGAGAAAGGGAAGCTCAAGAGTCACTAAGACACTTTTAAAGTAATAATGAGTTACATTATCATGTAATATAGAATGAGATAGGTCTTGAAGGGAAAGCAAACACAAATGTCCCTCAAACTTGTTTAACTCCTCCATATGTGGTGTAGATTCCCTTGTGCTTGCATAAGAAACTATCTTCATCAAATATTCATGATTTGTTTAAATGCCTTAGAGAATATTCATGATTTTTTTTGAGAGCTGAAAATAGAAGATACCCCCTATTTGGAGTTAGACATGTACCTTGCCTAACTAGGTCAGCGTATAAGTCTTGTTGGCTAGAGCACCTTACTTTCCTTTAAGCCTTATAGCTTAGTTTTACAGGTTTATTAATTTATATCCCATGTTATCTAATCATATTTAAAGGTATTTTTAATTCTAGTCCACCATTTTAGCCTATCTTCCAAAATTTGTAGGGTTTAGGCATGGAGAAAGTACACTACCTCTGAGACAAAATAGAGGCATATTGTCTTTTTTTTCTAATAGAAAAAACCATTTTAGTTTGTTCCAAAAGTTCAAATGGGTTTCTATACAAAAATTTATTCTCTAAATCCAATTTTTAACCCTTCAAAACACACAAAACCCAAAACTGAGTTTTTATAGGTAGACTATATAGGGATATGTGGAAGTGGACTATGTATGTCCAACTTGGACTCAACTTTGCTTAGATATTAAAAGTTTGTGTTCATGGATTAAACTATATAACAATACATAGACACCTTATTTATTCTCTTTCAACCATATAGTATCCACGTTTTACCCATAGACATATAATGCAAGTAATCTAATATCACCTTCTTCTAACTGCCTAACTAAGACACAAAAGTCTACCCCTACATGTTGATGTTTATGTGTGTTTCAGGATTGAAAAATAATTTTTAAAACACAAATACAACCTTAATTATTGAATTTACAATTTTTTATTATCATTTTATGTTTTTTTAGGTCCTCTTTATCTCTACCTTGTCATGACTAGACTTGCTTTTGGGGAACCCTATTATAGGTGGATTGATACTTTATCCACTTGGTCATGGTGTTAATAAGATCCTTGAAACCTATTTTGATTAAAATATTCACTGTAAATCCTTGAAATATTTTATATCAACAAAAGACATCAAAATTTTATTCACATCTCTAACCTTGCTGGACTGAGACATTTTCTTTTTAAGACCCTATTGTAACTTCACCTATAGGTGTGAATTTGTTTTGTATAGAGATTTTGAAGCTTATTAACTTCATGGAGAAGGTGTATATTTTATATGTTTTATTTCACTCTTTCCCAATCACTTAAAAATGCATCTTCAATCTATAGACTAGGTCCTTTCTAAATCACTAAACAACACTAACTATGGATTGAGATAGTCTTTCCTATAGGTATTAATTACATCATGAGGTCTTTCTTAGGGTACACACACACACACACACACACACACACACACACACACACACACACACACACACACACAAATATATATATATATATATATATATATATATATATATAATTATAATTATTTGACCTACATGGTCATGAAGTGCATATGTTTCCTTGAATTTACTTTTATTCACTATTTATGTTGTTTACATTCTAAAGAGCTCCATAAACTAGCTCCTTGTCTACCTATTGTAGGTGTCACTTTGTAGGCCTTTGCACAGATAGGGGGTGAGTAAAGTAAACCAAACTTGATGTAATATCCTCCTCAAGTAGTATTTAAATTATACATACTACCTTAGGTCACATGGGACTATTTAACCATGTGATGTTATTTGCAATGTATATTGGAAAGGCAAACATCATTTGGTATTCAAAGCTTATAGATGTCATTGATCAAATTTAGTACTTTTGGACCTTTCAAACATCACTTTTCATTTTTATTCCACTCTCAAAACTTTTTATATCTATTGTTAATGATATTTAATACAAATCTAACCAATTAAGAACATTAATAAGTTTTGAAACTATGAAATATGTTGATTCCAAAATGCTTATAGACCTTTATGTAGTGTTTTCTAGGTAGACAAGCCTGGAATCACATTTAATAGTTTTGATGATGACCCTCAAATTTTCTTGGAAATCTATCACTTTATGAGATCTTTGATGCCTATTTCATCATGAAAATGTTCTAAGTGAGGTATTTCCTTATTAATTTCCATTCAACCTTTGTCAATACCACCTTAAGGTATGCATCTAACTATGTGCAGATAGGGAGGATGAAATTGGGCAAGATAAATTTTTTAAGAGCCTCATAAGTACCCCAAATGGATTTTTCAATCCTCAAATTGATGGCCCTCACTAAGATCAATTTTAAATCAACTTTAAACATCCTCTTCCACATGTAAATCACCTACTTATAGGTGAAAAGAGAAAATAGAGAAGGGAAATGTAGATAAGGTGCATGGTTTAGGCTTCATGGGGAGACCTATGATCATCAAGTGCACCTTAATAGTTTAAAAACACCTGATACACATTTAATGACTTCATATTAATGTGTAAAATCTTTTAATATCACCTGTAGGTGCATATTTCTAAGCAAAAAGGTAGTGAGAATGATCAATGCCCAAGAACTAGCATGCAAGAGGCTTTTTGAGTTCTCCAAGCTCCAAAACTAATAACATGATGAGAAAAAAAATTTAAGGGCCCTGAGACACATATGGAACCACTCAACTTGTCAAATCATATCAAACATTTTTGAAACAAACTCAAACAATGACCCCTCTTGGATGAAGAAGCATAAAGAGATACCTGAGGTATTCGTGATGGTTAATAAAGGATAAGTCATCAAAATAAGAAATATTTCCATGAGAATTAATATTACTTAGATTAATTTCAACCCCAAAAATTATTACTCCCAATTCCAACTGTACGACTTGTACTATGCACCCAAGTTGACTCTCCATAGCTTGTAAGGAGAAGAAAAAATGAGCAAAGGTAAAACTTGAAAATTTTGACCTTATCTAAGAACAATAGGCATGAAAATTACTTTATGTAATTGAAGAGACACAATCCCACATTTTTTGTTGAAGGAGGACTTCACAAGTCTGTACAAGTTCTATTAATGGCTTATTTTCAAGGAAATATCTCTTTTTATACATATAACTAATTCATGGACTTATATATAAATTATCATAACATATTATAACCTCTTCTACATTGAACTCAATCTTGGTGACAATTTTCTTTACACAACCCATTCGTACAAGTCATTAATTGAGCTAGAAATATGACCAAAAGGCTATTTTTGTACATAAGCCATAGTAAAATGTAAATTAATGACTTGTGAACATCTTAAGACCTATAAAATACCATATTAGGACATATTAAACACAATATTTAACTTTATCCATGGTTAACTTTGGTTTACTTTAGTTGACTAGGCATGTACAAGGAATATAAACTTAGAACAAGGCTAGAGCAGGGATAACTAGGGCATTTAGACCAACATGAGACCCCTATAAGACACATGGAAACATATAAAAGTTTAAAAATGTATGTTTTGACCCAAATTTCACTAAAATTCAAATTTGTTCAATAGTAGCTACAAAACTATTTATAATAAAATAAAACCCACAGAGTTGCAAAATAGAGGTTAGTTATAGAAGTGGTATCTAAAAGGGTCTATAAGGCATTATAACCTACTAGGATATTATTTTCAATATATTTTTAAAGAAGAGGTGATATAAAATGAATATGGTTTTATAATTATGGTTATATATATATTTAACTAAATTCATCCAAGCCTTCTATTGCTTCAAAAATGGATTTTTTAATATTAAAATGTCAAGAAAAAAGTCTATGCATCAATGAGGAAAAATAGCTAGGAGAGTATCAAGAAATATTATATAATATTGAGAAAAACCAACAATATTCGAGGTGTTAATTTTTTCTATTAAAATATAAAAAAATTGGACCCAAACATGTGACCCAGTAAAATAGAAAAACTATAACACACCCAGCTTGCCATCTAGAATAGTGGCAATACCAAAGTCCAAAAATTATATTATAACATAATTAGAAACCCTCAAAGAATCATTTTAATCAATATCATTATCTTTATCAAGATCAAAATATAAAAGAATAGGTCCTACTGCACTGCTTAGTTTTGTACCTGATCCCATCTATTCCAATTTAAAGATTGACGGTGGAGTGAAGCAGTCAAACTTCTTCAGTAAAGAATTCATGTTATATTTGGCATAATCCATAATATAACCCACTTTTTTATAACCAACTCTTTCAATTATTTCTTCCAATTTTCTATCAAATACATTCACATTATCTTCAATAATTTTCCAAATCTCACTTTGGTCATTAGTGCTCTGTAATAGGGATAGGAGAGAAGTGGAAGAGGTTGAATAAGGTGCTTTTCAAAAATGAATATATCAATTTGAAGGTCCAAAGGAGAAATTATTTCCTCAAATTCATTTATCGTATTATCATTACTATCCACATTAACATTTTTTAGATCCCAAATCATATCATTTTTGGTAGCAAGCCAACTACCCACACCATTCTTATCTAACTCTGATGAATTAACCCATCATCTACCTAATCAAAATAAGAATATTCAATGAAATCCCATTCATGTTTATATATATTTACCTTGATATCTAATCCATGATTAATTTTCCAGTCTAGATGAGGACTCAATTTAGGATACCTACCTGAATCAATCATGAACTTAGATGTGATCTTTAGCATCATGTTCCTCAAAAAATGCTCTAATTACACCTGTGACACCTTCAATTGGAGAAAGATATATAAATAAATAATGTGAAAGATGAATTCACTAGTGAACTTAGTAAGCACACTAGTCTTTGATTGGAAAACCTTTAAGTTCCTTTTCATTCATAAAAACCATAGAATTTTAGTTGAGAAAAGAAGCCAAAACTTATGAAAAAAAATGGTGGAATTTTTTGTTAGACAAACATAATAAAAACTAATATTCAACCATCCGATCTCACAATCAAAAGAAATAGTCTAGAAATTAAGGTAACATTTCCATATTTTAGAATCATAGGGTCAAGAGAAAAAAAAGATGTTCTCAATGGATTCAAAATCATTACAAATGGAGAAATAGGGATAAACAAGGCCACTCTTAACCAGAACAGTACCAACAATAATTTTATTATAAATCAATAACCATTTAAAATATAATTTTCTGGGTTTAATATAGGATTCCCATATAACATCGATCCTAAAGGACCAAGAGTGAAGGGGATCAAAAACACTCAATATATGATTGAGGGTAAGAAAATGGAAATTGGAAAAAGAGAGTTTATTATAAAGCATCTAGTTGGAGAATTTAAAGAGAGATGAACACTTCAACCATTCAACATTTTACCAGAATTCATCCTCCTCATCCATAAAAGAAATATTACTATTCCCTTATAGTCTTTTTTTAGGATAGTATATTTTCTACACTAAGTACAATGGATTTTAAATCTAGTTTTAATTTACAAATAGGAATCCTAACCGTTATATGAGAAGAGATATTTAAAATTACTCAAACATGTAGTAAACCAATCAAAGGTAGAACAATCCCGAGTGAGTGAAAAATGCCTCTTATTAACACATAGATTACACCAAATAGATCTATAACCCTAGAAACATGTCCCAAACTAGCTGAAAATATATTTAGCAATGATAAAAGGTTTTATATAATCCTATGTAGACTAGATAGAAGGAAATATTGGAGAGCTATCCACTTTAATAGAGAAGGGACCTAGAAGAAGATACACAATATTGAACCCTTTTAAATTTTGTTTAACTCAAGGAAAACCTCACAAGATATTATTTTTGAATTACAATTTCTATGGATCATCACCTTTAAATTCTTTGATTACCATTTCGCATCAAGGGTAATGCCTTGAATCCTTAAATCTTTCATGCCAAGACACATAATATGTTATGGATTGTAGTAGAATTTTAAAAAAACATGCCTTTTTATTTCAAATTTTCCATCATACCACATGAATTCTCTTATAATTCTATATATCATATTGATATGTTTTTTAATAAAATCCAATAAGAAGCATAATATATGTTGTAAGAGGCTATAACTTTTTGGTAGACCTGGATCCTACCAGGTAGGGATAGAAGGTGGCCTTGACATTTCTCAATATTATTGTTTATTTTTTAAAAAAATCACTCCCACATGAGCTTGAAAAAAGGGGAACACCCAAATATCTAACCAACTGATTAGGCCCTTTCCATTCCCAACTAAAAGGTGTAATCTAATTTGCATAGGTGTCCTGCCAACCTCACATACAAGACTTCTGCATAGAAACTTTAATAAAAATTGGATTCATAAAATTCATGACCCTATATAAAATATGTGTTGGAAGTAAATACTAAGTGGGGTTTTGAATTAGTTTCTCAAAAATAACTATTCAATTCTATTCATCATTCTATGAAGCATTCATTCACATAAAACATCAATGCATAAACAAACAACTACACAAGCATATCACAAGAGAACACAAGAGATATGTGGGAAAAAATATTGGAGGATAAAACCAACTAAGTCATTAACATGGAACAAAGTAATGTAATGTCATTATCCAAAGTTTAGTGAAGCACCAACTTCACAAGGAGCTTCAACCCCTACCTAAAAAAACACCCACTCAACTAATTTTCTACAAGCTCTATCTTGTAAGAAGGATCGAAACCCATAATTAACATAGAAAAAATAAGTCACCTATAATATTTTATTTCCTTAAAACACTTGTTACTAAATCAAATATATATGACAACCTTCTTTTGTAATATTTACCCTTCAATCTCACTCAAATAGCCTCTTAGGCCTTCTTGCTCAACTAGCTCTTTCCTTGGAAGTATTAGGTCAAATAACCTTATTACACACATATAAAATCACAATTAAATATTAAAAATACCTATATTATTATATTCAACACCTTCACCTATTTTCCAAACACCAATCTGATTCACATATATACTAAATATCTAAACTAGTTAATTTAGGCCTATTAAGCCTTCTTAAGTACTTGAACCTTACTGTCACCCATATTGGTCAGCCATGAACCTTTAAATATATGATATACCTTTGTAATATACAAACACACACGTTTCAAAGGTGAAACAAACATTTCATAAGTCATTCATAGTCTATAAGGACCAAATACACCATTAGACCTAATCGAGACCTAATGCAAATAGGTCTATCTTATCCATATGTTACCACTTTGGCACTTAAGAATACTTATTGTCTTAAATAATAAGTGAAACACTTCATACATGCCTAAAATAGACCCCTGATAAGTTCACTTTGGGTCCTAAACTCCATTTGGTCTATTGTACTACTTGGACCCACTAATTAGGCCTACTCTGTAATGTCCCTAATCAATAGGGACTCTAGACAAACAAAAGCTCTGATACCACTATAATATCCCCTACTAATAGGGAATATAGAAATACAAATACTCTAAACAAAGATACAATTTTGTAGAATAATTTCAAATAAATAAATAAATCACAGTAAATCTCTTAACTGGCAAATCACTAATCTTATTATTCATCCAGATGGTTACAATAGATGTCCTCAGTCATGCATAAAAAGGAATATTTAGATACGGTCTTAAAAACTTGATTATCTTCCAACAATCTAAAAAATAGCCTGAAGCTGTGCGTCTCAGCCTGCTGTGTCAAAAACATAATCACCGATGTCAGTTATACTGTAATATCCCCTACTAATAGGGAATATAGAAATACAAATACTCTGAACAAAGATATGATTATGTAGAATAATTTCAAATTAATAAATAAATCACAGTGAATATCCTAACTAGCAAATCACTAATCTTATTATTCATCTAGATGGTTACAATAGATGTCCTCAGTCATGCATAAAAAGGAATATTCAGATACAGTCTTAAAAACTTGATTATCTTCCAACAATCTGAAAAATAGCTTGAAGCTATGTGTTTCAGCCTGCTGTGTCAAAAACATAGTCGCTAAGGTTAGTTATAAGGCCATCGTCGATCGATAAACTACCGTCATCAGTCACTTTCGGTTGGCTATCCTACCAACATTGGTGAGAGGTCGACTGATGTCGATCGCTATGGATCTCTGCGTGTTGATGTCAGTGTTTGTGTGAATCTGTACAGATCTATATTACCTTCGTATAGTTGTCAGTATAACACACCCTATTTGTTAAACCCCTGATCTCAAGATATATGACTCTAATACAGAAGATCTCTATCTGTATAACTTATTGAATCAAAAACTAATAAAATAAATACTTGAAAGCTTTGTGACAACTTCTGTATGAAGTTACCTCTCAAATCTGTAAACCTATATGATAACTTTTGTATGAAGCTATCTCTAAAATCTATAAACCTCTGTGATAACTTCTATATGAATCTATCTCTAAAATTGGCAATAGATTAGCTGATATTTCGTAGCCTCTAAATCACACACACTGAAGAGTGGACGTTCTCCAATGCAAATGGAATCTTGGAACCCTTGGCTCACTCTTCACAAAAGAATTCTTCAAAATCAATAGTCAATAATCAATGCATAATAAATAATGGCCTCCATGAGAAACCCTTATACCCTCAAAAATATGTGCTTGCCCTAATTAGGGTTTCTTAAATTAGAATTAGGGTTTCATTATTAAAAATAGGCTAAATAATTAATATTTGATTAAATCAATCAAATATTAATATCTCCCTCAATACATGTCGGATCCTCGAACCGACTGAAGTTGGTGAATCAAGGAGTGATTTTGCACATGACCATACCAATACAAGGGCGCTTTGCTGCATGTCAAATATCCCTAAATAATAGGAGCTCAAGCCAAGTGTGTCTGAAAAAGCTTGAATGAAAACCAACTATAGAAATTCTGCAAATCGAAGCCAAGCCAAGCTCCATTATGACCCTCTATCCATCCTATCAGCCTACGAAGGTTGCATAATAGGCTAATCATCAAGTATGAAGATGTCACCTAAAAAGGGGACATTACAATCCAACCCTCCTAAAATTGCTTGTCCCCAAGCAATCTCAAAACAACAAACCAATCAATCCACCTGGATCCTAAATGTAGTCATGATCTATACTAATGAAAATCAGTGCAAGCTCCTACAATATCCTCTAAAGTAGAACAAAGAGGAATCGATAATCAGATTGGCACATGAAACTTAACCAAAGTCCAAGATTACAAATACCATAGTCAAGAACACATGAGAAACAAACTCTCGAAGTATCATAACCCAAGTATAATGGACAACTCAAACTACCAATTCCATCTACAAAAGATGGTGCCAATCCATCCCATAACTGATCCCTCTGTAAAGGTGGCACAACCAACTATACCACACTATCATCTGTGTGAGAAAAATCAATTTGGAAACTCAACTCCACTAGTATGCCAAACTCATCAAGACTAGGTACTCCCAAATCTTGAACATGTGTGTTAGCTCCAACATGTTCCTCAGCAACCACTATAGGAATGTACTCACTGCCAAGCATCTCAATATACAAATGGATTGGGTCTGACGCTGGTGAAGACCACAAATGCTCCAACTCTACAGTCACCTCAGTGTGTACTCACAAGAATCTCAAAAGTCACCTTGAGCTGTTGAGTAAGCTCACCCACCTTATCTTCCTTGACCAATAATGCATCATACGTTATGCTGCCCCACTCCATAAGATAATCTCTGTCAGCTACCAACTGCATATAATCCTATCTCAAAATCTAAATAGCCTCCCATAAAGAGTGGATCTCTGTCAAGGGCAAATAACTACCTCCCTACTCAATGCTATTAGGAGAACCCCATCCATAAACTGCTAACAATTGACGAGCAGCATCAAAATGCTTGTAAGCGGTAGCAATGTCTCGCTCACTAACTCTCAGTTGACTAGACACATGATGGCACTGGCTAGATTGTCTCTGACAATCCTCCACTAATGCACGGTCCAAAAGAGTAGACTCAGAATCACTGACCTTTATAATACTACCATCTATACTCTGTGAATCAACTCCAAAGCTCATATCAACATACGGAGTATCAATAACTATAGCATCACTGTCTAACTCCTCCATACCAAAAGAAACTACCGAGGAAACTAAGTCCTCAAAACTATCTACTGCATCCTCCTGGGTGTCATCTGCAATAATCAAATCCTTGGACTCCTCTACAATCTCTGCCATAGCTAAGAGATCATCAACCCTCAATGCACTAACATCTGAGCACACCACCCCACTCTGGGTGCAAGCATCAGACTCATCCTCATCTTCACTATCTTCTATCTCATAAGGATCATGGGACATGTTATTGCCCTATCTAAGTGATCTATAGTGCTCTCTCCTCAGTGTAACAAAGTGATCAAAATATATCCTCTTCTGAACCTGAGGTGTTAATAACTCCCACTCATCATTTGCTATCATATATCGTGTGGATTTGTCTGTGAATGTAGGGTATGAAATAAATTCATTTAACCTCTTCAAACTTTGTTCCAGCTTCTCCATATCCTTGTCCCACTAATTTTGAGTACTTGAAGTCATCATGATTTACTAACTGATTCAATGTCCAATCTACCCAAACTACCCAATAGGATGGCAGGAATTTGGCTCTAACCTACCCAACAAGATGGCAGGAATTTGGCTCCGATACCACTGTAATGTCCCTAATCAATAGGGACTCTAGACAAACAAAAGCTCTGATACCACTGTAATATCCACTACTAATAGGGAATATAGAAATACAAATACTCTAAATAAAGATACAATTTTGTAGAATAATTTCAAAAAAATAAATAAATCACAGTAAATCTCTTAACTGGAAAATCACTAATCTTATTATTCATCCAGATGGTTATAATAGATGTCCTCAATCATGCATAAAAAGGAATATTTAGATAGGGTCTTAAAAACCTAATTATCTTCCAACAATCTAAAAAATAGCCTAAAGTTGTGTGTCTCAGCCTACTATATCAAAAACACAGTCGCCAACGTCGGTTATAAGGTTGTCGTCGATCGATAAACTACCATCATCGATCACTTTCGGTTGCCTATCCTACCGAAGTCGGTGAGAGGTCGGCTGATGTCAGTCACTGTGGATCTCTGCCTGCCGATGTTGGTCTCTATGCAAATCTGTACGAATCTATATTCCCTTCGTATGGCTGCCAATATAACACACCCTATTTGTTGAACACCTAATCTCAAGATATATGACTATAATATAGAAGATCTCTATCTGTATAACTTATTGAATAAAAAACTAATAAAATAAATACCTGAAAGCTCTGTGACAACTTTTGTATGAAGTTACCTCTCAAATCTGTAAACCTCTGTGATAACTTCTATATGAAGCTATCTCTCAAATCTATAAACCTCTGTGATAACTTCTGTATGAAGCTATCTCTCAAATCAGCAATAGGTTAGCTGATATTTCATAGCCTCTAAATCATACACACTGAAGAGTGGATGTTCTCCAATGCAGATGGAATCTTGGAACCCTTGGCTCAGTCTTCATAAAAGAATTCCTCAAAATCAATAGTCAATAAGCAATACATAATCAATAATGGCCTCCATGAGAAACCCTTATACCCTCAAAAAGATGTGTTTGCCCTAATTAGGGTTTTTTAAATTAGAATTAGGGTTTCATAATTAAAAATAGGATAAATAATTAATATTTGATTAAATCAATCAAATATTAATATCTCCCTCAATACATGTCAGATCCTCGAACCGACTGAAGCTAGTGAATTAGGGAGTGATTCTGCACATGACATACCAAAACAAGGGTGCTCTGCTGCATGTCAAATATCCCTAAATAATAGGATCTCAGGCCAAGTGTGTCTAAAAAAGCTTGAATGAAAACCAACTATAGAAATTTTGCAAATCAAAGCCAAGCCAAGATCCATTATGATCCTCTATCCATCCTATTAGCCTACGAAGGTCACATAATAGGCTAATCATCAAGTTTGAAGATGTCACCTGAAAAGGGGACATTACATACTCACTTTTCAGGCCTTCTCATTGCCAAAAAGTTTGTAAACTAAATATGATTCAATCATTCAAAATTTTCACGTAACCCAAAAAAATATTAATATATCCTACATGACTCATGGTCATCACCAAGTTATTTTATCTTTTTCACTTAGTCTAAAAGGCCTCAATAACATTCTTGCAACATGACTTCTTAAAACTGCATATAGCGTTAAAAACATAGTCAAATGCTTTTGATTTTTCACACTTGAATAGGGACAAACAAAAACTCTCAAATCATTATAATTAACCTTTAAGACCTCCTAAACATCTCCAAATTATTTTTATTCTTCAATACTATCCAAATAACCTCCAATTCATCTTTACAAGATGACTACTCATACTACCTAAGTTCTCCAGAAACAAAATCATAATTAACATTGTCAATGGCACTTAAAAGGACACTTTCATGACATATCATGCACATGAATAGTTTGTGTCTCAAACTCTAGTGACAATCATTAGTCTTACAGACCAATCTCTCAAACCACTCTCTCATGGACCTTCTAGAGTTTGATAAGGCATTTTGGGTTCCACATTACAACTTCTTAACCTATCTCTCCACCTTTAATAGATAATGAATAGGTCATTTAGGTATTAAACCAAAAAAACATATACACTAGTTATATTATCTTCTATTATGGAGTCTAAAGCACTTCACTTCATTATGCTTACCTCAAACAATAAAAATGTTTTAAGACGCAGTCATGGTTAACATGACTTCTGACACATGTAGGATCAAAATAAATATATTCCAATTAAATTATGTTATCCTTAACTATAATTATAACATTTCCATCCACATAGATACAAAGTTCAAATGACAAATGTAGAACATATGGACCAAACACTAAACCTCATTCTTTCACTATCTTCACTCATCTAGATAGGTCACTTTGAGAACACTATTTTCACCATTTAAAATGAGTTCAAAATAATATAATAAACATTAAAATTAGGAATATTTATTTTTAAAAATATCAATAAATGGTATCCTTCCCTAATCCTCTGTAACCACTCCCTAATCTCTTTCTCACTTTGATTGGTTTTTCTCACTATTTTCACTCTTTACTAGTTTAGTGATAGGTCAACTTGATTAACTGAAATGGTTGAAATATAAGATATAAATTTTTAAAATAAAAAAATTGACAAAAATACAATTCTTAATATTAAACCTCCATCCACTTTCATGCATTGACTTGGTCAACCTTACCTATAGAATCAAATTCTTTAGAAACAAGCAATTTTTTATAGGTTTTACTCACTATTCAGTCAAACCACTACCCCATAGAGATGATTTATGGAGTTATATACCACCTCCAATAATAATACAATCATTCCCAATCCATTCTATTACATTTATAGCAACATCATTCCAATTAGGTCATTATGAGGGTTTTGAGAGGGGTTTGGACTAGTTTACCTTTTTAACATTTGTTCATATAGCTCTAGCCCTCAAATTCCAAAATAGTGACTTTAAATCCTTATTATGACCCTTTTATATATTTATAAAAAGGATTAGGACACCATGAAAAGTTTACAAGTGCTAATGATCATTAGAAGTTCCTTCTTAGGTTTAGAAACCTTCAATTTACATACACAAAAGACCTTAAAACCAAATTTCATGCTTTTTCCTTAAATTTAGGACCTCAAGATTGGTAAAAAACCTTAAAATAACTTGTCAAACCTAATTACATACTCACATGTTCTATATCACCTTTTAAACTCACTTGACCCTTCATTTGGCCACACTAGGTCTATATGCACTATAGACACCAAAATCATGTCTACTCCCCTGGTCCTCCCTCATTTTATTCCTCCATGCTTATTTTGCCCCTATCGACCATTTCCCTATGAGTCTTGACCCTGGCAGCATGTAAAAATGAGCACTAAAACTAGCCTTTGTCCCCATTCTGCATCTGCTGATGACGGTCTCTACCCGATCGACGCCGCCGACGTCGGTCAGT
Source organism: Torreya grandis (assembly GCA_037957365.1). Taxonomy (NCBI): domain Eukaryota; kingdom Viridiplantae; phylum Streptophyta; class Pinopsida; order Cupressales; family Taxaceae; genus Torreya; species Torreya grandis. The sequence continues at coordinate 852,062 of JARHVA010004219.1, forward strand.
TATCGGCCAACATCGGCAATCCTACCGACGTCGGTCATACTCAACACTGCATTCTCAAACCGTTACCCATTATTCGTTAGCCATTTAGTTCCCAATCAATTTCTCGATTGGTTATCAAACCGTCCCTTGCCTTCCTCAGCAAAACCATTCGAATAGACTCTGGCAATTTTTCAACAGACTCCTACAATCATTTAGAACTCTGGCAATCAATCAACTCTGGCATTCAACCAATCCACATTCACGTCGATCAACTTCTGGTAGTGCATCGATGACTTCAATCATGTCTTTTATCATACTTGCATTGTGTAACAGGTAAGTATCTCCCTCTATGTTTTTGTTTATCTCTAGTTATTGTTTGTTTATTATTGCTATCACCCTAGATCTTCAGACTGTAAACCCGAGACTTGACTTCCTCCTTTACACCTCTGCCCACTATCCCTTGACTACACAGTCTGTAACTCTGTTTAGACTTCCTGCACAAACCCCAAACAAAACAATAGACCTTCTGCAAAGCCCAAAAAAACCCAACCAGACCCTGTCCTGACTCAACCAGACCCGACCAGACCTACCTAGACTCTGTCCAAAACTGTTACCCCGACCGACGCCGATCATTACCCTGAACGACGCCGGCACCTTAACTGACGTCGACACCTTCCCCTGACCGATGCTGGCATAGAGACCGACACTGGTGACTGTGTAGAACAACTTGATACATCTTAGGTACGCATTTTGTTTTCTATCTTTTATTTCTGTCATTTTATCTTTTATTATTTCTACTTTAGTCAAATATTTTGCTTTTTTATCAGTGGGTTGATATCCGTCTAGGAAGTCTTCATACTTCCAGGATCAGGCTTTTGCTTGACAACCCACCATATCTTTATCTAACATTTTTCTGTGTTTCAGTTTCTTTTTCTCCACAGGTGTCATTCCTCCATAGCCAAAGAGGAGTACCTTCCAATGTCTGATTTCATGCGCACGACTATATCCGATTATCTTCTAACCCTAGACCATCTCTTAGTTTCTCATTTCTATCTTTTGAATGTAGAAAGCAATTTAGCATATAAACATTCTGGCACGCCTGGTGGGACCCTAGGGCCTTCCTCGGGTTCTTTCCTTCTTTCGTTCATATAGGTTGCATTAGGTTCCTTCCTTTTCGCCTCTTTCGTCTCTTCTAAATGACATCATAAGCAGGACTAAAAAGAACTTTTCTTTTCTTTCTTGCATTTCTAGACTAGCCAAAACTCATATTCTTCGACTCTTTCTCCATTCGTCTTCATACAAACAAACATTTCGACTTAGACTTAAAACACACTACACTTTCATTTCTACTTATGCTTGCATTTCTTAGATCACACTTAGTAATTAACAAATGCATATTGAATTAATCTAGATCACTTGATGTTACATGACCAAACCACTTGCACAAAACAAACATCTTAACTTACCTGAGACAAGGCCCGACTGGGAATTCATCCCCCAACGGATACCTTACCCATCTCGGCGATCTTACTTGGATTTCATCACCAAGGAGAAAGCCCACTCTGTTCTCTGGTAGAGTCTAAACTATAGGGGAAGTATATTTTGGCTAAGCGGACCTAGTTTATCACTGGACTCGTGAAGTGAGGGGAGCTTGCCCCTTAGCACTAGGCCTTATACGAAACCTAACACAGACTTCTTGAGCACCATAACTAACCTGAAACCATCCATAGACTGCTTCTTCTAGGACCTGACTCAAAAACCAATCTTCCTCTACACACATTCTAAGGCATAAGCCACTATAATCCTAGGGTTTTAGGATCTGCTTGTGTTCTTCATCTTTTTAGTTCTTATCTGCTTGTTTGAGCTTGTGAGGACGTTCTTTCTTGCCTTGAATGGTTCTGACTCATAGTCAAGCCAAGGCTCTAGTCGATCACACGAGGCATCACCCACTTCCATCTACCCCATCCATAACTAGTCCTATAATGGAGTTCCACTTGGAAATTGAAAGAACTCGTACTTGCCCATCCCCGACCCAGACGCCTATTGTCCCAGAAGGGGACCAAGATTTTGCATGATTCTTAGACCTTAATGTCAAAGCCTTACAACACTATCTCACGAATAGCCAAACGTGAGACCCCTTAGGCAATCCAATCTACGGAATGCCAACCTCTCTTCTCAAAACTATGGTCGTATCAACAACGTCTGACGCCCAGGCTACTACCTCGACCAATGACCAGCCTTTGACCAACCATCCGAGTGTGGCCTCTCCCTCTATCATGGGGCCTACTTCCACTAGGGTTTTGGCCCCCCATCAACCTCAGTCCACTCAACCACTTTCTACCCCCTTTCAGAATCTGGTCGTCTCTATTCCACCTACCCTTACTCCTATCAACACTAGGGTGGCTACCTATCCATTGGCCCATGTTACCACTAACCAGCCTCCTGTCACAACATCGAACCTAGCCGTGCCTTCTACCCAACCGTCTTTAGTCTCCTCTTCTATCCCTATGACTAGTCATCTATATGTTGCACCCTTACTGGTACAACTGACTACGTTGTATGCCTCTTCTAGCCTCATTCAAGTGCCTTATAATCTAGGGGGCACTCCACCCACCAATCCGTTAGTAGATATCATCAAGATGCTGATGGACAAGATGTCCAGCCTAGAGACCTCCGTTTCTGGCTCATGCAATACTCTATCATATGAACAAATTTGCCATGAGCCTATCCATCCTTCCGTCCCGATCTAACCATATTCCAGCCAGTGGGAACTTCCTAAATTTTCTCATTTTCAAAGCAAGGAAGACCCACAACAACACTTATGGGCATTCAGACATGCATGTTACCTTATCACCCACGATGATGCATTGATTTTATGCACATTCCCTATGTCTCTTTTAGGTGCTACGCTTGACTGGTACAGTTCCCTTGCTAGCCATTCCCTCTTCACATTCACTCAGCTGGCCCAGCTCTTCCTCGACCATTTCTCCATCAACATCACTAAGAAGGTCTCAATCACAGACCTCTATTCTATCTACCAATTCAAGGACGAATCCATTATTGATTTCATTACTCACTGGAGGGGCCTTATTAATCAAATTTCCTTTTCTTTACCCTAACCTGAACTTATTGAACTATTCTCCCAAGCCTATGCCAGACATATTTCTTCCACCTTGACGGTTCAAACCTTTCGCACTTTTGACGAAGCCTTCACAATGGCCCATAAACTTGAGTTACGTGCCATCGAGGAGAATAAAGTCAAGTTGCAGAGCAAGAATCCCCACTCCAAGACTAATGACCCCTCTTCTAAGCCTTCATCATCTAATCCTAAATCTAAAGCTTCAAAAAATGTTGCGGTCGTTAGATCTTCCTCCTCTTTGCCTTCAACTAACCAGCCTGAGCCATCCACATCTCAGAGCACCACCTGCCTATTCCAGCAAAGATACATATAGCGACAGTATACTCCACTCAGAGAATCATACGCATCTATGCTGGAAAAACTCATCAAATAGGGGGTCCTTAATCTCCCTCAGATCCGACCACCACCACAATTTGATCCCTCACGTGCCATCCCTGCGTGGTATAGGGAAAATGACTTCTGTAACTACCACTGTGTTAAAGGACATGACACAAGCAACTGTAAAACCCTTAAAAACATCATCCAAGATATGCTTGAAAAGGGTGACCTCGTCCTTGACAATCCTAATGCACCACCTAACCAAAGCATCAACATCTTTAAACAACCATTCCCTAATCATCCACCAACTCAAAACAATGTCCAGACCTTGACTGACAACATTCATGAACACAATATATGAACAGTCAATACAGTCTCACCCTTTATTTCCAACCAACCTCAAGAGGTGAGTCCACCCATCAGTCCATCACATGTGGACGAACCTCTTTCCCCAATTAGTTCTCCATCAACCTCTCTCATCTTGGAGGATGCCTCGACCTTACCAGCACCGCCGATTTCACCAACCTCCTTCCTTCAACCCATGGAGGACCTAACCCTTCCTACTCCTCGATCGCAAGTGGAAGGCACCATCATCCCTGCTCTTTACCTGCTTGAAGAGCCTCATTCTCTGGTTTCTTCTCCACCCAGGGATGAACCTGCCTCTCCTTCATCTCCAACCACAGATGAACCTATCGCGACTCCATCATGCCTTGGGTCTGAAACTGCTACACCAGTCTCATCTTCAACCCCACAACCATCCACATCTTCTCAAGAACCCAAACCCCATCCCACATCTTCTCAACCATTTTCCCGACTAGTGGAGAAACTCAAACTTCTCCCTTCAAGGAAAGTGGAGCATTGGGGATTGTGGGAGCGTCTCATAGCTCTTCAACATGCCCGTGCCCTCTCGTCTCATGCAGCCAATCCTCCTATGGAAAAATCTCCCAAGACCTTTAACAAAAACCAGACTCCTGTTTCTAAACCTCAACTGACCCCATCAAAACCAAAACCAACATCTACCCCATCTAAACCTATTAAGTCACTTGGTGTTTGCCCTGTCTCCAACCTCACTCATCCGCAAGTGAAGGTAGACCTAGACCAGACCTCGACCAATAGTAGTCTTCAACCCAGGTCATAGAAGACTTCTAAACCATAGAGATGAACGCCTCTTCTTTCATCACCATTTCCCTCTATTCTGGGCCCCCATCTTTCGACCTTGACCAGAATCCTTCCCACTCTGACCTTTAATCAAAATCAGTTACCTCCTTTACTTCCTTTGCTTACCGCTAGCCTACCCTCTCCCAAAAGGGCGATACCTCTCATGAAGAAAGTACTGTCTCCGCCTATCACCGCACCATCTACCCAAAAGGTGTTACAAAAACCTCCTCTGACTCCACCCAAGCAAAAGTCACCAGTATCGCATACATCGACGAGCACAAACCCTTTAGTGGGCTCATACTCTTTGATCTTGCATCGACTTTTGTAGACTTCTAACATAACCCTTCCGCCCATCAGGCCTTTCCAACCTCTTAGGTCTAAGCCCTCCTGGTTCGATGACACGAAGATTTGTCTATATCATCATACGCTAGGACATGATACCGAGACTTGCTGTGCTCTCAAGACTATCATTCACCGTTATCTAGAGAAAGACACTCTTCTCTTTGAGGACACTCTTGACTGCCCCCTGACTCCTCATAATCCTCCAACCTCTTCAAACCCATCAACATCTCATCAGCAGACCACAACCCCTTCTTTTCCTTCACCCCCTATCTTCGAAATCAATGCCATTCACATAACCACCAAGTCACAAAAGGATAAGGCAAAAAAATAAGCCACCATTCCTTGGACCTACCCTTTTGTCTAGCCACCTCAATCACCCAAGCCTAAGATTTCTATCCTTGGCATGCCTCAACCCTCATCTTCTTCTTCTTCTTCCAGACCAATCCATGACTCCATGTTGAAGCAGCTTCACCAGACGCCTGTGAAGATGTCCCTTTATGACCTCATCCAAACCTCACCCCAACATCATCAAGCCCTCATCAGAGCCTTGCAGGCAGTGGAGGTCCAACTGGAAGACCCCCAACCACTTGCTGCCCTTGTCCATTCTTTATCTCCTATTGCCTCCATCACATTCAGTGATTTTGAGATTCCCACATCCAACACAGAAGATCAGGATGTCACCCTCTTCATCACTGCCTATGTTGATCAGACATGCATTAAATGCATTATGATTGATAGAGGTGCCAGCATCAACATTATCTCCACCCATGCCTTTGAACAGTTGGCTCTTCCCAAGAATTGCGTTTCCAAAATTGATTCAATCTTGCACTCCTTTAGTGACACCACTACCACGACCATTGGCACAGTCATCTTTCACATCCGCATTGGTCCACGCATAGTCTTGGAGCTCTTCTATATCATTGAAGGAGAGTTTCAATACAACATCTTGCTAGGTCAACCCTGGATCTGCGCCATGGCATGTGTCCCCTCCACCCTGCACCATTGTGTGAAATTTGAGCACGATGGGCAAGTCTATATCATTCTTGCCAACCCTTCACCCTTCAAAACCTGTAACACCACATACCATCCTAATGACGTCCTCATCCCTATCAAGCCATCAACCCCAGCACCACCTCCATCTATGGAAGCTTCAACCAGTTCGCAACAGGCGGTCACCCTCATACCTCCCCTTTAAGCGATGACCACAGACCCCATAGAAGACATCTTCCAAAGACTTTCATTGGGAGAGTATCACTTGTTGGCCTTAGACATGTTCCAAACTCCACAAGAGTATGGATGCCTTCATCACAGCCCTAGTTATGACCATCGGATCAGGATGATCATACCTTATGGTTCCCCTCACCTCCAAACCAACCTTGTATATGGGGGGCTCAATCAAGCTCCTACTAATTGCAATCCTCTTCCTTCACCTCAACCTTTCACATTAGACTTCTCATTTCTTAGCAACCCTACCTTTGCACATACTTACCTTTATAGGTGTGCATGGAAGGGTTTTAGTTTCAAATGTTATGAGCAGGGCTCCCATCAGCCCATCAAACCGCTCAATGATGACGATGCCAAGAAACGGTATGGCTTGGGATATCACGACCCCACTCAGACCCCTGCAGACCTTTGTCCTGAACCAACCCTTGACCAATCTCTTTTAGACTCACCCATCCCTCCTCCTTCACCTACGGAGTCGGTGGTTTCCATCCCTCCTAGTTTTTTTTCCACAAACACTATCTGCCTAGAACCCTTGACTTATCAGCTCAATGGGGTGTCCAAATCTCTCCCTCTCATTTTTCCCAGCATGGTAGAAGATGAGTCGGCAACTATTCATACTATCCACTGCGTTGATGATGATGCCATTCTTTCCTACATGGGTGTCGATGACTCTTTCATCCAGTGCTCTCTCCCTTCTGAGACCCAGGTTATGTTAAATGAATCAACCATTGACATCAACCTCCCTTCTTCTAATGTTCCTCACGTCTTAAAGATTGGTCAATCTTTAGATGCTCAGGAACAGCTTGACTATACCTAGTTCCTCTCAGACCATAGCAAGGCCTTTGCCTAGACCTACTGCGACATGCCTGGCATTGACCCCACCATCGCTACCCATAACATTGTCACCAAACCAGAGGCTAAGCCTGTTAGACAAAAGCTTTGAAAGATGCATCCTTGCATTGCCCTCCTTGTCAAAGAAGAGCTTCAGTGCCTCCTTTCTGTCTCCTTCATCCAGCCCATCGATTATCTGTAGTGGGTCTCTAACATCGTTCCAATCACTAAGGCAACTGGGGGGATCTGAATCTGCATAGACTATTGCGACCTTAACCTAGCCTGTCCCAAAGATGACTTTCCTCTTCCTAACATTGACTAGCTTGTTGATCTCACGGCCGGCCATGAAATGCTATCTCTCATGGATGGGTTTTCAGGATACAATCAAATCTTGATTGCTCCAAAAGATCAACACAAGACCACTTTCATTACCCCATGGGGGACTTTCTGCTATCGAGTCATGCCTTTCAGCTTGAAGAATGTAGGTGCCACTTATCAGCATGCCATGACCTACATTTTCCATGATCTCCTCCACAAAATCATGGAGAACTATGTGGATGACCTGCTTGTCAAGTCCAAGCTTTGTCGTGACCATTTGACCATTCTCAAAATCATCTTCTCTCACCTTCTTCAATACAATGTCTACCTTAACCCCAAGAAATGTGTCTTTGGGGTCCTCTCCGATAAGCTTCTCGACTTTATCATTTCTTTCTGTGGCATCGAGATAGATCCCGCCAGGATTTGTGCTATCCTCAAAATGCCACCCCTAACCAATCTCAAGCAGCTTCGTAGTCTATAAGGGAAGCTCTAGTCCATTCGCCATTTCATCTCACAGCTTTTTGACTACTGCCAACCTTTTCATCATCTCCTTAAGAAGGACATCTCTTTTACATGGGATAAGGACTATCAAGAGGCTTTTAAAGCCCTTAAATGCTATCTGGTCTCTCCACCAGTTCTCATTCCACCTAAAGATGATCAATCCTTCTACCTTTACATCTCTATCACCAGCCATTCGTTAGGTGCCATGATTGCGCACCGAAATGAGCATCACCGTGAACAAGCAGTCTACTATATCAGCCGAACATTGGTCGACTATGAAACTCGATACACTCATACTGAGAAACTTTGTTTGGCATTATTCTTTTCCACTACCAAGCTTTGCCACTATCTCCTTAATCACAAAACCTTTGTCATCACTCACACCGACCCTCTTAAGTTTATGCACTCCAAGCCATATCAACATCAATGTATGGCTCGGTGGCTCATGCTGCTTGCTGAGTTTGACCTCAAATTCATCCAGTAGAAATCTATCAAGGGGCAAACCATCACTGATCAACTAGCAGATGCCCCTCTTCCCAATAATCAACTTTTGCAGTGCGAGTTCCCTGACGAGTCTATCACTGTGCTTTCCACCGATGACACTATCTACCAAATGACCATGTTTTTCGATGGCTCCAAATGTCAACTTGGTGGGGGTGTGGGAGTCATTCTCATCCCACTCGATGGTGAGCCCATGCCTTTGTCTTTCAAGCTCGACTTTAATTATACCAATAATATGGCTGAATACAAAGCCTTAATTTTGGGACTTCAGACTGCCCTCTCTCTCAGCATCAAGTCCATCAACATCTTCAGCAACTCACAGCTTGTCATCAATCAAGTCAATAGTTCATATCTCTGTAAAAATGAAATTTTGCAAAGGTACAAAAATTGTACTGACATCCTCCTTGCATCTTTCAACCATTACCTCCTGCAGACTATTCCTCGATCCACGAATAAGTTTACTGACACCATGGCTTCTCTTGCTTCCCATATCCCATCTCCCTCATCTGCATCCAAACTTTTTGTCACGGTGCATCGTGTGCCATTGCCTTCTTATATCTCATCTAACATTAATCATATCAACACCATAGACTCTAGCCCATGAGATGTTTGGTATAAGTAACTTGTGGACTTCTTGTCTTTGTCTGTCATTCCTCCCAACCTCTCTAGCAATGCGCGGTGGGCTTTTATCAAATGCACCATTCACTATACCATGCTAGGGGGTCTTCTCTATAAGCGAGGCTTTGATGGCCTCCTTCTTCGCTGTCTCACCTCCACTAAAACATCTCAGGCCATTAAGCAAGTCCATGATGGGATTTGTGGCAGACATTTTAGTGGGAATTTGGTTGCCAAGCGTATCCTTCATCTGGGTTATTATTGGCCCACCCTTCATCAAGACTATAGCGACTATGTTCGACATTGCATCAAGTGTCAGCAGCACTCTAACTTGCTTCATCTTCCTAATCATGCCTTACAAGTCACTCAAGATTTCTAGCCTTTTTCTCAGTGGGGCTTAGATCTCATCGGTGAGATTAACCCTCATTCGTCTCTTCATCATCAATCCATCATCACCGCCACCGAGTATTTCACCAAGTGGGTGGAAGCTATTCCTCTCATCTCCACAAAAGTCGACAAGATTGTCGACTTTGTCAGTAGCCACATCATCTACCACTTCGGTGTCCCTCACAAAATCATCACTGACAATGGCAAGTCCTTCAAAAACAAGACTATCCAAAAACTCTGCGACTCACTTGGCATCAAGCTCAGTTTCTCTTCGTCTTACTACCCACAAGCAAATGGGCAGGCCAAGGCTTCTAACAAAATCTTGACTAAAATTCTCATGAAGGTGGTTAGTGACACTGGAAGGGATTGGCATATTCACATTCCCTTCACTTTGTGGGCCTATCGCACTAGCATTCGAACCTCCATAGGTGCTACCCCTTTCTCTCTCATTTACAAAATAGAGGCTGTCCTACCTCTCAAAGTATAGATCTTGTCTCTTTGCATTTCTCTGCATGACATTCTTTCTAATGATGACTTTCATCAAGATTGCTTAGCTCAACTTGAGTTACTTGATGAATGCCATCTTGCTACCCTCAACCATCTCCATGTCTATCAACATCGTATCAAGCGAGCCTATGACAAAAATATGTGAGAATGAGATTTTAATATCGGAGACCTCGTCCTTAAAGAGAATCAACACATGACCAATATGGATCGAAGTAAGCAAGGCAAGTTTGCCCCTAATTGGCTCAGACCTTTCATTATCATGCACAAGTATGGATCAGGGATGTATCATTTATCTTCTCTCGATGGATGACCAAAACCTGAGCCTCTTAATGCATTGCATCTGCGACCATTCTACTATTAGTCGAGTACTCGTCCACTTGACATCTACCTTGAGCTCATCCCTTGAGCAATCCCCATCCTCTTAATCCTCATTCCTTTCAACCCTACTCCCCTTAACAAATCCTATATACCCCTTTTATACAGTATGGATGCTTTGTCCTAATAAAAGGTAGCTCTTGACCTTCTATAGTCTTGTCCATGACTCACATTTCTATCAAAACAAATCAAGATGTCAAAATATCCAGGTCACCAAACTCAAATCAAAAGGCAGACTGCTCCCTTGAAGGAGAGTTGTACTATCATTGCTATAGCTAATAGACTGCTCCCTCGAAGGATAGCTATTCAAAGCCCTTATATATAAAGCAAAATATAGACCACTCCCTCGAAGGATGGCTATGCCTAACTCTTGCTACCAACAACAATCTTTCTTAGAAGCTTCTCACATTGATCAGCTTCGCCAATGACCACCAAGCAAATGGCATCTCTATGTAGACTTCCCGCATTGATTAGTCTGTACAAAAAAAAAGGGTCATGGACTTGGCTTGTAGTTGTCTCAGGTCTCTTATAAAAAGGGGCAAAGTTATCTCTGCTCTTAAAATGGGTTACCCTATCCTCCTCCTATCACCTTCTCAAGGGACTTCGAGCTCACTTTAATGCCAAAGTGATTCGATTACCACTCTAACACTACATATGGTCGACGACGTCATGCATGAACGGGGCTCTTGGTTCTAATCACCCCTACCTATGTTGTTTTCCTGGTCCTTATCAATGAAAGAGCAATATGTCTTTCCCTTTTTCTTCACTTTGGTCACGTTCAAATTCATCACTTGTCCAACTCAACTCAACTCAACCCAACATTTTCAGACCTGTCACATCATCATAGCCTATTCACACTAGTTTCTATGGACACCAATACACATTAAAACTATCGACCTAGATACAATTTATGTTAAGCATAAACCAATACTTGCTGAAACATAAATAGACCTCAATTCATTTTTAGCATACATCCATCATGACTATGGAAAATTGTTAGGGATGAAAGACCACATCACCAATGTTACAGACTACACCATTTGGAAAAGCCTGTAACCTCTTTTTTCTCCTCATCATTTTGACCTTGACCAAGACCAGTCTATCGACCACTTTCACCACTTGTCTACCACTTGGACTCTTTGTTTGAACTGTTCGAACTACATTAGTCTGAGGCCCTAAGACTGGGGGCTATGTAGGCAGCACCCAAATGACACAACATTTTTTGGGGTTAGCTCGACCACCCTCATTTGTTCATCTCTCTGATGGACAAACCTTCTTTCCTCCTTTTGACCATGACCTTGCCCTCAACCACGACCAATCCATCCCTTTAACCCTTTCTTCCCTTTTAGGGAGAACTACATTGGCCTGAGGCCCTTCACATAAGGGCTATGTAGGCATCACTCAGATCACATTACGTCTTCTGAGGTTAGCTCGGCCACATCCTTTAATCCATCCATCCACCTTGACCAATGAACATTAGAGATCATACCTATCTCCTCCGACTTCAACCACTTCCAAGATAATGTTGCCTTGGTTGTTTTTTACATGTATGCAACCCCATGACTGGTTAGCAAATTATGCACAAACTATTTTTTTAGACCCTCACAAGTATAGGATCACAAGCTAGTTGATCCACACTACTTGTGAATTTTTCATGTTTTTAGGAGCACTTCTTGAGCCCAGGATACCTGGAACTCGATGACCAATTGGAGCTACAGCTATGATTACATAACCCGATCAGTAGATGACTAAATGTTGGGGCCCGATTACTTCAATTTTAACACTCCTCAACCCTTGACCTATGACACTTTAACCTGACCATCTCGTAAAGTGGTACACATGCAATCACGACCTTTGTAGCATTCACCCTCACCCCCTTTTTTCATCCACTCTTTGTCAAATCAGCACCTGATTCCTGGTTCCCTTCCCTCGACTCCTACTTTGAGGGGGAATACCTCATCCACAATCGGGGCACTCCACCTTTTGTTTTTTGTCTTGCAATTCATTCAAACAACCAACAAGATGAAATTGACTTTATCCACACCTGGGGCAATCAACTCTTATTTTTGTCTTGCAGTTCATCCAAAACAACCAACAAGACAAAAAGGGGCAAATGTAGACACTGAAATCGTGTCTACTCCCCTAGTCCTCCCTCATTTTATTCCTCCATGCTTATTTTTCCACTATCGACCATTTCCCTATCAACCTTGACCCTGACAGCATGTAAAAATGAGTAGAAAGCTAAAACTAGCCTCTGTCCCCATTCTGCATCTACCGATGACGGTCTCTACCCGGCTGATGCCACCGACGTCGGTCACTTATCGGCTGACGTCAGCAATCCTGTCGATGTCGGTCATACTCAACACTATGTTCTCAAACTGTTACCTATTATTTGTTACCCATTCAGTTCCCAATCGGTTTCCCGATCGGTTATCGAACTGTCCCTCGCCTTCCTCAGTAAAACCATTCAAACAGACTCTGGCAATTTTTCAACAGACTCCTGCAATCATTTGGAACTCTGGCAATCAATCAACTCTGGCATTCAACCAATCTGCATTCACTTCAATCAACTTTTGGCAGCGCATCGATGACTTCAATCATGTCTTTTATCATACTTGCAGTGTGTAACAGGTAAGTATCTCCCTCTATGTTTTTGTTTCTCTCTAGTTATTATTTGTTTATTATTACTATCACCCCAGATCTTCAGACTGTAAACCCGAGACTTGACTTCCTCCTTTACACCTCTGCCCACTATCCCTTGACTACACAATTTGTAACTCTATTCAGACTTCCTACACAAACCCCAAACAAAATAATAGACCTTCTGCAAAGCCCAGAAAAACCTGACTAGACCCTGTCCTGACTCAACCAGACCTGACCAAACCCGCCCAAACTCTATCCATAACTGTTACCCCGACTGATGCCGGTCATTACCCTGACTGACACTGGCACCTTAACTGACGTCGGCACCTTCCCCTGACCAACACTGGCATAGAGACCGACACCGGTGACTGTGTAGAACAACTTGCTGCATCTTAGGTACGCATTTTGTTTTCTGTCTTTTATTTCTTTCATTTTGTCTTTCATTATTTCTACTTCAGTCAAATATTCTATTTTTTTATCAGTGGGTTGATATCCATCTAGGAAGTCTTCATACTTCCAGGATTAGGCTTTTGCCTGACAGCCCACCATATCTTTATCTAACATTTTTTTGTGTTTCAGTTTCTTTTTCTCTGTAGGTGTCATTCCTCCACAGCCAAAGAGGAGTACCTTCCAACGTCTAATTTCATGTGCATGACTATATCTAGGTATCTTCTAACCCTAGACCATCTCTTAGTTTCTCATTTCTATCTTTTGAATGTAGAAAGCGATTTAGCATAGAAACATGCACATTAGGTCTTTGAACTACCAATTATGTTTGGTATTTAAAAAACCTATAAACCTCATGTATTGATCTCAACACCTCATCCACATTTTAAATTAAATCATACCATTATCTCACACTTCTAACCTTCTTCACACAAGTCTCACATAGCTCATCTCATTAAGGCACTAAGACTGTGTCTTCTCACTAGGTCTCTTCATGTATGAACTAAGCTTCAAACTTGACCTTTGAGCTCATATTAAGGCTTATGTGTCTCTTTCTCATGTTAAAATATATTTATTAACTCTATAACATGATATAACACCTAATTTAACACCTTTAATATTATACATATTCATGTCATCCTCACCATGCTTATATAGGCCATTTCAATTCTTTAAGAACTAGGCCATCAAATAAACTTATTAGGTACCCATATCACTTTGATAATTTAAAAATATCTATTTTAGATCACTACTCACCTCAAAATATCAAAGATAGGATCCAAATCATCTCCAATCATTATTCTTTGACCAAGTATCCTTTAAACCATATAGGTCACTACCCAAGACTAAACTATCTTTTTTGAATACACAATATCTCACACTTACTTTTACATTAATGACCTCAAGCTTATGAACATAAAAAATAACTCTCACCTTGACATTAGTGATAGATGTAAACCTATGATATGAATCACAACTTTCAGTGGTCACCCCCTTTATCATTGATGGCAAATCATATTGGTGGCAAACCACAAATGAGCTAACCATTCTCAAACTTATCTTAATAGACTAATTCTCTCTCATACTAAATGATTTCAAAAAGAGAATTACTATATATAATATTTGACCATCAACAAATTTCTCCTTCTTTGACATTAATGACAAAGGTCATATACACTCTTACTTGATCATCTACACATAGTCCATTGATCCTTGGACCTAATTATTTTATTGAATAAACAAGCTCCCCCTTTGTCCATGCATACTTCTGAAGCCATTTGAGTTAGCTCCCTATAGCTACATGTTCTGACTATATCATGTTATTTGAAATCACACCAACTAGTTACAAAAAACATAATAGATTTTCTTACCTTAAGAAAACTCCACATGTCTCAAACAGAATCCTCAAGTCATTAGGGCTTAACTTAGCCTTCTTTAAACTTTAAAAAAACCATCATTGGTCTATAACCACATGAAAATCAACCTTCTAATTAGATATATGATAACATTTGAATAAAGGACTCCTAAATTTGATAAAGCATCTTCTTGAACCATCTTCAATTTGATCTTATAAGGACCTACACATACTAAGGTTGTCTAAAAATAATAACATTTCTATAAATATCAATATTTACACATCTATACACACATATTATCATTATCCATATGTCATATCAAAAGGATTATTCATATAATAGTTTATTATCTACAATCCATCATGGACTTGACCATCTAATAATAACTTCCACTTACTAAACTATCATTTAGTTCTTATGAGACCTTAATCTTTATGACATACCTCTATAAAAAATGATTTAATGGATCAATTGCTACACACACTATCAAGACCATCTAACAAAACTCAAAGCACTTGTCAACTTTAGATCATTGATATCTTCTTCATGGCACAAGTAAAAGTCATCTCACTCTTTAGAATACCATGAGACCTTGAATCACATGAGAAAACAATCACAAACTTTAATAGCATTGGTCTTATATACTATTATTCAACTTTCATATCACTTGGTATGTCTTTCCTTCATATGTATCATGTCTCACCCAAATAGATATTGCAAGAAAGATAACTATAATAGTTAACATTAAAACAAGTCCATATACCATTCCACTAATCTATTTGTTTAACATATCCTACATATTGTCTTTTTTGAACATATTTAGATCTTTATTATCTTCACTCATGAAGAATACTCCATTTTCATGCCATTCACGTCAAATGTTTCAAGCATCTACATCATCATCCAATGTTACCAAGAAAATACAATCGTGGATATATATGTTCATACCTTTATACATTATTAAGGTTAAAATATACATTAATTAGGTATAAACAACATACATAGGTTTCTATCATAAACTCTTCTTATATGATAGCTTCATAGACTCAACTTAGCTCTTCTAGATTTGATGATCAACTCATCTCATCTTCTTAAAAATATAAGGTTTAAACATACCTTATTTATAAGGTCAAAAGTAATATTCAAAAAGACACCTTGATGCCTTGACCTACACTTTTCTCTCAACATGTCTTTAGATTCCTTCTAAATTTTTAATCTTGGGTTTGATCTTTGACTTAGATTCTATATAGTCCTTATGAGCTGCCAAATGGTGCCTTTGACATTATTTTAACTTTGATTGATGTCCTATAGAAAAACATAACTCACCTTGGATTAATTATTAATCTAGCCTCATATTGACATCCTTATTATATCTAGAAACTCTGCAAGTACCATCATTCTTTGATATACCATTACTAGAAACAAGATGAACATTGTCTTTATCACACTCTATGCTTATTAGGATCACCTATAGGCTATCAAGACTCATCAAAAGAACATTATATGATACTAATTTTTGATATTAGGTATTGATATGGGGTTGAATCATTCTTATAACAATATCTATTCAATTCCATTCATCATTCCATGAAACATTCATTCACATAAAACATCAATGCATAAATAAACAACTATACAAGCATATCATCAGAGAACACAAGAGATATATGGGAAATAATATTGGGGGTTAAAACCTATTAAACCATTAACATGGAATACAGTCCTATAATTCCCAGATCTAATGTTTAGTGAAGCAACAACTTCACAAGGAGCTCTAACCCCAACATAGTTAATCACCCACTCAACTAGTCTTCTACAAGCTCTATCTTGAAAGAAGGATCCAACCCCCTATCTAACTTAGAAAAAAATAATTCACTTATGATATATGATCACCTTATAACACTTTTTTTTAACTCAAATATATATGACCACCTTATTTTGCAATCTTCACCCTTCAATGTCAGTCAAATAGCCTCTTAAGCCTTCTCATTCAACTAGCCCTTTCCTTGGCAGTATTAAGTCAAATAACCTTGTTCAAAACCTATGAAATAATAAATAAATATTAACTAAATATTCAAAATACATATATTATGATATTAAACACATTTACCTATTTTCTAAACACCTATCTCATTCACACATATGCTCAATATCTCAACTACTCAATTTAGACCTATTAAGCCTTCTTAAGTACTTGACCCTTGCTCTCACCCATCTTGGTCAGCCATGAACCTTTCCATACATGAAATAAATTATTAATAAATCCAAAAACACATTTAAAATTTGAAATAAACATTAAATAGGTTGATCATAGTCCATAAAGACCAAATCTACCATAGACCAAAAAGAGACCTAATGCAACTACGTCTGCCTTATCCATACATTACCAATCTAAACATTAAGGAATATTATTTTCTTAACCAAAAAATGAATCAATTCATAAATTATTCCAATATAATTTTGATAATTTCACCTTGTATTCCCAACTCCATTTGTCCCATTTTATTACTTAGATCCATTAATCAAGCCTACTCGCTTTTTAGCCCTTATCACTACCAAAAAGTATGTCAACTAAATATGACTCAATCATTAAAATATGATCATAACCAAAAACAATAATATTAACAGAGCCTACATGACCTCATGGTCATCACCAAGTGCTTTGGTATTCATTTCTCAAGACAAAAGGCCTCAAGAACACTCCTACAACATGACTCCTTATAACTACATATAAGATTAAAAACACAGTCTAATGCTTTTGAATTTTCACACTTGAATAGGGATAAATATATAATCTCAAATAATTATCATGAAACTTTGAGGACTTAATATTTTAAATTATTTTTATTCTTCAACACTGTCCAAACAACCTCTAACTCATCTCTATAAGATGACTACTCAAACTGCCTAAGTGTTTCAAAAACACAGTCATGAAGAACATTATCATTAGCACTGGAAAGTATAATTTCATGACATATAATGCACATGTATATTTTATTTATGGTATATATATCATCCACCAATATTTATACCTCAAACTCTAGTGACAATAATTAGTCTTATATACCAATCTCTCAAGCCACTCTTTCATAGACCTTGTATTGTCTGATAATCCATTTTAGCTTCCACATTAAAAAATCTTAACCTATATCTCCAACTTACATTGATAATGAATAATTAATTTAGTTATTAAACCAAAACACCATATACAAAGGATATATTATAATCTTTTATGAGTCTAAAACACTTCACTTCATTATGCTTACCTAGAATAGTCAAACTACTTTAAGACACAACCATGCTAAACATGATTTATGACACCTATATGATCACCATAAATATATTATAATTAAAATATATTACCCTTAAATATCATTATAACATCTCCAATCACAAATGTATAAAGGTCAAATGATAAATTTAGAACATATTGACCAAACATTGAACCTCATTCTTTTACCATCTTCACTCACATAGACATGTCACTTTGAGAGAACTATTTTCACCATTATAAATGAAATAAAAACCATATAATCAACATTAACATGATTTATATGTATTTAAAAACAATATAAAGTTTTTAGATCCTTCCCTAATCTCTTTCTCACTTTAACTATTTTTTCTCACTATTTTCACTCTTTGCTAGTTTAATTATAGATCAACTTGATTGACCAAATGGATTAAAACATAGGATAATTTTTTTAAAAATAAAACCATCGAAGAATAATAAATTTATTAATATTCAACCTCCATCCACTTGCATGCATTGACTTGGTCAACCCTATGTATAACATCAAATTATTCAAAAACAAAGAATTTTATGTAGGTTCTACTCACTTTATTATTAGACCAATACCACTTGGATATGATTTATGGATTCATATACCATATAAAATCATCAAAAAATACTTTCCACTCCATTCTAGGCCATTTTAAGCAATATCTCTCCAATCAGGTCATTATGAGGATTTTGGACTAGTTTACCTTAACATTTGTTTATATAAATTTTCCCTCAAATGACAAAATAATTATTTTAAATCCTTATTATGACCCTTTTATATATTTCCCAAAAGTACTAGGACACCGTGGAAAGTTTACACATGCCAATGAGAATCAAAAGTTCCTTCTCAAGTTTAGAAACCTTCAATCTACATACACAGGAGACCTTAAAACCAAATTTGATGCTTCCTTATTCAACTCAAGACCTCAAGATTGGTCAAAAACCTTAAAAAAACTTTTAAAACCTCATTTCATACTCACATGTTCTCTATCACCTTTGAAACTCAATTTGACCCTTGAATTCACCACACTAGGTCTTTGAACTACCAGTTATGCTTTGTCCTTGAAAAGAAATGTAAACCTATTGTATTAATATTAAAACAAGATCCAAATTTCACATTATGTCATAAAATTCTCTCACACTTCTAACCTTCTTCACACAAGTCTCATATAGTTCATCCCACTAAGGCACCAATCCTATGTCTTCTCATTAGGTCTCTTCATGCAGGAGCCAAGCTTCAAACTTGACCTTTGAGCTAATATGAATGCTCATTTGCCTCTTTCTCTTTTTAAAATATATTTATATGATATCTCACATGCTATAACACTTCATTTCACACCTTTAGGCTTATACCCATTCAATTCATCATCACCATGCTTCTATAGGTCATTTCAATGCTTCCATACCATTGTGAGATATTTAAAATAATTAATGTAGATCACTACTAAACTCTATATATCTAAAATAGGTTATAAATCATCTCCCATCATTATTATTTGACCAATCTCCTTTAGACCATATATGTCACTATCCAAGGTTGAATTAGCCTTTTTTAACACACACCTATGTGATAGGGTATTATTCACAGTAGTTTTAAATATTTATAAAGTATGAACATGATCATGTAAGACAAGATTTAGTCCATGGGTCAACATATCCTGATGATGAATTCATGATTTCCCTCCTTTAACCCCTTGATCATATATTTTAATACCATAACTATTGGAATACACCTACTATACTTTCCCCTATAGTTCTCGTATAAATCTAGCTTCACATCTATAGGCAAGGCCTTAAGAGGAATATTGGTGATGGATTATTATATTATAGGTTATCTTCATATAACTTATGATTGAATCCTTATCTATATGGATGTCTATAATATCCCTACATACATTTATTTTAAATCTTGAAATCATAGTTATTCTTAGACTCTTAAATATTAGGGGATACCCTTATGATGTCAAAAATGTTTTATTACATGGCATATGGCTTGTTCATGTCAAATTTACTAAAAGAATACGCTCATGGTGAAAGGATGGAATTCCCAACCATATCATGATGGATGGATTTAACACTTATGATAGTGAATATGAGGAAAAAACTACACATATTAAGGAAGATGATATATAATAAGTGAAATTTTAGGTGGAACTAGGAGTTTTTTTTTTAGGGGATGAAGAGGTGCAGTATTTGGGTCACACATATGAACACTTGATAAAGGAAGATTCTATTTAAAAATTTAATTATGATAGTTTGTATTTAAATGAGTTTTTATTGGCTAGGGTTTCATTAAATAACTAAAAAATAGAAAATGCATTTGAAGTTTCCATCTGCATCATTCCTTACATAGGGGAAGGTGGATAGTGGACTGTAGTCAGTTAAAAAAGGAAAGGAACAGTAAAGAGGTAGTTGGTACCAGTAAATATGACCCTCAGATCTAAAAATAACATAGTATATAAGGATCATAATGTTTTTGAGTTTCTTCTTTTTCTTTTAGTAATTTAGTAGTGTAGTTAAAGCATGTCTGTAGTTATTTTCATTTTCCACTGGAAGAAAAACTTCATTGGGATTCATTATTTTCTATAAATCTCCTTTATAA
This sequence comes from Torreya grandis, assembly GCA_037957365.1. Classification (NCBI taxonomy): domain Eukaryota; kingdom Viridiplantae; phylum Streptophyta; class Pinopsida; order Cupressales; family Taxaceae; genus Torreya; species Torreya grandis. Next base: position 872,584 of record JARHVA010004219.1, read on the forward strand.
ATTTTTTTGCCTCTTTCAAAACCCAAACTTTTCCAATAATAAAAAACCATGGAAAGGAATAATTATAAAAGTAATGTATTGTAATGGAAACATTACAAAAAGATCAATTGGAAAATCAAAACCAAGGTAGCCCAATAAATGTGTCAAAGGAAAGATTTCTAATAAAAGAGGTCAACAAGCAGGAGACATGAAAATTCAAAAGTTTCAAATGTAGTTACAAAGGTTCAAATTTTAAATACTTCATCATATCATGACCCTTTCATTATAACTACTCACATAGATGGAAATAAATTTATAGATATGAAATTTTTGTATTATCAAGATTCAAATTCTTGTTTTATGTCATTTATTAACTCTCTTTGAAATAAGTTCTAAAAACTAGATAAAACTAATGCAATCACAAAAACTATGAGATCAATTTAGTTAATATTTTGTATCAATTCAAAAGTATGTTCTCTTTCTTTTCATGTCATTTTGTGGAATAACCAACATAATGTGTTTAATATATTTTTTCATATGAATGACATGTTAATAAATTAATTCATTAATTATAGAACATGAAATAATACTGAAATAATGTAATAAATAAAAAAGGTGACACATTACATAATTTTAACATCAAAAAACCTTAATGAGGTAAAAAAACACATAAAGCATATTCTATTCTATGAGAAACATTTACAGATGCAATAAATTCCTTCATCACCTCACATATTCTATGTAAAAAAATATTCACAAATTATCATGATATCACCACTACCATAAATCATAGTGATGTAATAAACATGATATTGTCTTTCACCAAAGATCAAAATATCTTTATAAAGGGTGTTGAAATTTATAACCATTTTATCTAACATTTTAAATTAGTCATGAAAATTTATTTATCTCACAACCAAGTTTTAAATACTTGGTTGTGCGTAAATAATAAACATGTTATATATTATATTATTGTAATAATGTGGGACATAATGTAACTTGACAAATATTATTTTTCCATCACTCCCCCTTAATGTTTAGTGGAGTTCCATGCCAAAGTCAATTTATAATACACAAATAATTACTATCCATAAACCATCTATGATGTGACTTTAGTCTAGCATGTAATACTTGAAGGATTTGAACGCCTTCATCATACCAATATCATTTTTTTTATAGAAAAAGAATTAGAATCCATAAATTGAATTAGGTGATTTAGGGTAGAATTATAGTGAGACTACATCCCATAGTTTTTCATGGACAAGATTACAATAATTTAAAACTTTTATAACTTAAGGACCTCAATTACAAAACATGTTTGATTATTAGGTGCAATTTAAACTCACATAAGGTGATGTTTACAAAAAATTAACATATGGTGACTTTTTATAATGATTTTACACTAGAGAATAAGCATAGAGATAAAAAGGATCATGTGGCTATTAGGAGGTGACATTGTCATGCACTCTCCCCTCAATGGCAATTCTGAGAGGCTCAAAATTATTTTTAACTTATAAAAAATATTACATAGGGATTTTATGAATATATTTTCCACTTGATCATCTATAAGATAAAAAATGTAGATTAGTATCACCATTGAATATTTTTTATCAGTTAAAATGCACTTGAACCTAAATATGTTTCATTCTTTGGTATTGAACTATATTTATTTCAAAGGAAATATAACTTTTTTTTTCAAAAAGAAGAGTTATACTATGAGAAACATTCATATGGAGTTATTATAAAAAGCTTCACATCCATATTTATTATTTAGTATCTTTCATAACCTTTATATACTTTTCTTCTATAGAAGAGATATAAATAGTTGATTTTTTTTTCCCCCAAGTAATAACACTTACACCAATTTTAAACACATCTAAAATTATATTTTCCATGTATAATATCACTAACATGGGCAAAATCGTATAAAAAATATAAATTAGCATTATCCATGTAAAAATAATTGAAACCATAATTAACTATTACTTAGATACACCCATGTATCCTTTTTCCTAATTTACATTGATCTAGATATGGAGTTTGCAAGAGTCTAGAAGCAACACCTATAGCATATGAAATATATTTTCTAGTAATAGTTAGATAAATCAAACTTCCAACTAATTTCCTATATAAACTAGTATGTGTAGAGATGGATTACAAAAAATGGTTAGATCAAGAATTAGTCTTGAAAAACATAAAAAAATGATAGTTAAGATCAAATGAAATAAATAAACTAGAAATTACCTTCCCATGAGCATCTTGTCATTCAAATTTGGCTCTAATCATGTTTTCCCCCTTACTTTGATTCTCAAGTATTCAACAATGATGCAAAGCAAGATCTTCCACCATCTCAAGAACACCAAATATAAACTACACTCATGATATGAAATCAAATCTATGCCTATCAATAAAACTATCTTATTTGAAATAAAGCATAATAATCAACACAAAGAAAGGTTTTTGAGAGAATATTGCATTATAATTTTACACAAATTAAGTTTAAAATATGTGAGTGAGAGGACTCTTATTTATATATTTTTGAAATTAATTAGGATCAACCATGACCATTCATATCAAGATCAAGACGTGTGATCATGAATTAATATAATTATGTAAATATAATCCATAAATATCCTCATAATGAATTAGGATAAAAGGGCATTAAAGGGGAATGGGAAGCCATAATTTTGATATTTGTTGCATTTATGGCTTATGGATGCCACCCCAAAAAAGACCTCACTTAATGATGCAGTTAATAATAATCAATTTATAATAAATAAAAATTCAATAACTTCCATGGAATTGTCACTTAAACTCATAATTTCAATTACTTTGCCTAATTAATATTAATCAATTTTAGTGTAACTCTTTAGAAATTGGTGCACTTCATTAATCAAACTGATTAAAAAGTCATATTAGTAGGTCATAATTTCACACAAGAATAATTAGAAGGTGATGTTAGTTTTGTACAGATTTTTATCCCATTTAGGATGTTGTGAACATAAAATAACACATGCACATGTCATGTGCTTCCAAATTGGAAGAAAAGAGTGATGCATTTTTAACATTTTTACTTGAAATGTTTTGATAAAATGTAATAATCACATAAAATGTAATTCCCCATTAAGGGATACATTATCCTAAATCAACACGTTTATATGATAATATTGAACCATTTAGTACATTTTAGTGGTTTTGGCCCAATTTGTGCATTTTCAAAAATTTAGGTAAAATTGACAATTTCAACACAATGGTGTTAGGAATTAGATGTCTACATTTTGCCCTTATTTGAGAAGGCATAGAGAGAAATTCAATGAAGCAACATATTTTCAAAGAAAAACATTTGTCAATAAGAAATTTGAAATGACCCATGATGCCCCCTCAAGAGGACATAATAGGATGAAAGACAAAGATGGAATCTCAAAAAGAGAGGGAAAGTGAGATTAACCCATGGAACAAATAAAATACATAGGATCTAATGATTACATGTGTTGATTCCATCAATGATCAAAATATAATTAGAATATAATGGGCCCCATGAATGGGGGGAATGGGAAGGGTACAATCCAAAAGTATAATAAGCACACTTTAAACACACCCAAAGCTAGGTTGTAAATTATGTACTTACAAAATGATGAATACCAAAAAAAGTTGCATCATAAAAAATTACCAGAATGAGGCCAAAAGTTTGTAGATTTTAGAATTATAATAAAAGGAGAAATGTGTCTCCAAAGAATGGAAATAATAATGTGCCCTATTAGATAAAATATGATCATGTGATTAGTAATTCTAACCTAGTAGGCTTGATTTTGATCACTGATAAAGAATGGTTTGCCCCTATAGGGCTGATTTAGATTTGTGAATGGTTCAAATGTTATGTTTCTATAGGGAAAATTGGTAAGTAATATCTCAATGATATAACCTATTATATAGATTAATAATTAGGGGTTGGAAATATAGATGTGATGGTCTAACAATTGAAAATTCCATGAAAAACTATGCAAACAAGGATGCACAAAGTGATGAAAGAGATGAAAAGAATAATGAAGATGGTTGAGCAACTTGAGATACAGCATGTATCCAAGTGTTTCTTACATAGTCCAAATGAACCTCAAGCCAATGTAGTTCACGCATAATCAAGAGAGAATGGAATGAGTGATGAATAAAATTGACCAAGGTTTGATTAGACTCATGATGCATGCCAAGAGATGCATATCTTACATAGATTCAGGTGTATGATAAGCCATAGCTACCTAGTTTCATTAGTATTCTTGAGAGATGATCATTAGAGCTACATCAACATTTAGATTTGGATCCATAGCACATAATGATTTTTATAGAAAAATTAATTAGGAATTATAAGTAAGAGGAACCTATAATGACATGGCATTTCAATTGTGATGAACTAGTTCAAATTTGAATACCTATAACTAAGGATAATGGTAAAAAATGACCAAGACCAGAATTATATCTATTTAAATTTAAAAAATAAAAAATAAAAATAAATATAAGGTTAAAAAAACATAAATAAACCTAACTCAAAATTGAGATATGAACAATTAGGATTCAATTAGGAATAATAATGTTTTAAAATAATGAAATAACATCCTAACAATATGAGATCACGATATGAATAATCAAGATCCATCTGGGCCATCAAGAAGTACTTGGAAAATAAAATAGAGGAACAAGACCAACCATGAAAGCAAAATTCCAAGAAGAAAACAACCAAAGGAAAGAAATAAAATGAAGAGACAAGAAAGAATAACAAAACACCAATAAAAATCAAATAAACACACGCAAATAGAAACCAAGTTAATATAGTTTAAAAATAATTTCTTATGCACGTGTAGTAGAGGCATTACTTTCTAAAATAATGTAAAAAAAATAAGGACACAAAGTTATCTCAAAATCATAGGGAAACAACACAAAAAAGGGGGAAGAGAAGAAAACAAAGGGGGTGGTGAAGCTGACTCTAGATGTAAAAGACAAGTCGATGCTACCTACATAATCCCATGGACACATGGTCCAACATGAACTTCAAGCCAATTGTAGTTCTCCAATGAAGTGGGATATAAGAAAAGGTGATGACCAAATTAACTTGATAAATGTTATAGAACAAAAGGGAAGATGGGCTTGTAAAATAGTGAGAGCATATAAAATATAATAATATAGAAAAATGGCGAGTACGTGGGATAGTTATTTATAAAATGGAAAGAGTATGGGATCAAAATATACAAAAATGTAAGATAATTTTTTTGTTCTTTTTCAGACCATTTTATAATCTTTTCAAGCTAAAAATATGTATAAATGTCCATGGGATCCAACTAATCAAGGAGATGCTCGCCCAAGAGTAGAAGCTCCAATAATAGCTTATCTAGTTATAATGACACATGCCTATAAATTGGTGAGAGTGAGAATATTTATAAGGAAATAATGCCTATCACATAACAAAATAAAATAATGTGTAGTAGAGATAACTCTAAAGAACCATGTAATAGGCAAAAACCATATGTTGTAATATTTGTGTTCACTCATCTATAGAAGAAGCTGAAGAATACTATTATTTCTATTCTTCTTTGTAGAACTAGCATTGAATGTGTCTATAATGCCTATGATTCATAATCAAGATCATAATTGATCAAGGTATAAAATATGTTAATGTTATAATGGATTTGGATATGAAAATAATGTGGTCCTCAAAGAGAACAATCTAGAATGAATGGGGCCCAAAAAAGGATCGTACATAATGAATAGGGTCCAAAAGAGGATGGTTTAGGGTTGGATAAAGTTTGTTCAGAGTGCCAATGGTCTAAATATTTCACTATCTAGAGTCATGAAAATAATATTTTTCTTAAAAAAATGGTCTAGGGTAGGTCAAAAGAATATCATCTATGAGAGGATGGTCCAAGATATAATATTAGGATAAACTACTTCTGTACAAGCTACACCAAAGTAAGGGGTCTTGTAGATAATGATTCGAATATGTCAAGCATGTAACCTCTTAAGGTGCACAATGTTCATGGGATCTATAATTTCTTTACCATTTGTAGTAGGTAGTCGATATGCCCTTGATCCATAGTTCGTTATGATAACATATGGTCCTAACAAATTAGGTTGGAACTTACCTTTTTTCTTGTGCTCAACATTTGTGTTTTTCAAGTTCTCTTTCAAGACCAAATAACTAGTCTCAAACTCCTAAGGGAGAAATTAATTATTTTATATTATCCATAATTTGTTTTGATATGCTTGTATGTTTTCTAGGGCAGCCAAATACTTACCATAAATAGGTTCTAGGTATTGCAACCTTGAGATTCTATATTCCTCGTCATCTTCAATATGATCCAAAGAAACTCACAATGAAGGGAACTCGATCTTAATTGGGAAAATATATTTTATGCCATAAACAAGGGAGTATGGAGTGGCTATTATAGGGGTTTAATGGTAGGTTTGATAAGACAAAAGGTTAGGAAAGATTTTCAAGGGTCAATTATGGCCAACATCATTGATAATATTATTTAAAATGGCTACAATGGTCTTATTTAACACCTTGGCTTGTCTATTGCCTTGTGGGTTATATAGTGTATATTTTTTGTTCTAGATTTTGAATTTTACATAAAGGTCTTTAACATCTCAGTTTACAAAGGATATGAAATTATAAGATATAATTCATGATGGGATGCCATATTGATAGATGATATGGTAATGAATGAATTTGGATATTTTATTCTCGGTGACACAAGTGATAAGAATTGCCTTATTCCATTTAGTACAATAATTGGTAGTAGTTAAAATATGTTTATGGCTATCTAAATATGTAGACTTTATTTTCTCAATGAGATTGAGTCCCCAAATAGAAAATAACCATGGTATTGTGATTAGTTGTAACAATAAGGATGGTACATGTATCAAATTTCCATGTTGCTAACATGGAACACACCTCCTTAAATAATTGTAATCATTTGTCTCCATTTTTGGCCAATAATAGCTTGCTCTAAGGAGATTTTTAGCTAAGACTACACTATTGGTGTGGGCCTCACACATTATTTCATGAACCTCCTTTATTACTAGCTTGGATTATCCCAAAGATAAACAATGAAGTAGCGTTCCATCATAGCCTATGAGATAAATATTCTTTCCAAGGATGATATAACATACAAGATGGTGAAGGAGTAGTTTCTTTTGGTTATTGGATAGGTTAGCTAAAAAAATGTGATCATGAAAGTAATTATAATAGTCTTGATACCAAGGTAGCTCAAGTGGTGGATTAGGACAAACAATGGAACATACCCTTTCTAAATCTAGCATAATCTATGTAGGCTATAGAATATTTTAAATAAAAAATTGATATTATTTCACCCCACCATCAATATGTATCATAAATTGAATTATTTCCATTGTATTGGTATATTTATTATTGGCCCTTGGTATTTGTTCAAACTATAAAGATTTAAAATGAGCCTTAAGATTATCCACAATTTGCTTGTAATGTATAAGCTTGTCATATCTAGTTTGATATTGATTAGTCATTTGATTGATGATCAATTGGGAATCACCATTGACCATAAAGTGTTGAATATCTCACTAAATTTCAAGACACAGTCCTCTAATAAGTGCCTCATAATCAGCCATATTATTGGTATAATGAAACTTAATTTGAAATGTTTTGGGAATCAAGTCCCCTTAGAATGTAGTCAATAATATTTTTAATATATATCCATGACAAGCGAAGGAATGATTAAAATATAGTTTCCATTATTCAATTTCATGATAAAATTCTTCCACTATCATGATTGAATCATCTATAAATTCAAATCTCAGTGGTTGAGTGTCTATAATAGGGGGGTCTGCAAGTTGATTAATAATAACCTGCCCCTTGATAAATTTTTCGATTTTGATACTCAACATGAAATTCACTTAATAGAATGACCCACTTAGCCATGTGCCCTATGAGAGATACTTTAAATAATAAAAATTTGAGATGATCCACCTTGGTAATGACAACTATTTTATTATTTAGTATATAAAATCACATCTTTTGGTAAGCAAACACCATATCTAGACACAGCGTCTCAATAGGCATATAATTATGTTCATAAGCCACTAGTGTGTGTCTCAAATAACAAAGTGAATTTTCTTTACCTTGATCATCATGTTCAGAAAAAAGTGCCCTCAATGCATGCAGAGTTATTAATATGTAAAGAAATAGTGGTTGTCTAGGTGTTGGTGGTCTCAAAACATGTAGGTTATCAAATATGTCTTGAGATTTGTAAATGATAATTGATAGTCTTCTTTCCATTTAAACACAACCCTTTTCTCCAAGAGATGATTAAATGGGTGGCACTTATTTTATAATTGAGAAATAAACTTGTGGATGAATTGAATCTCTCCTTGTAGGCTTCAGAGTTATTTTATATTTTAAGGTGGATGCATTTCAATAATGGCATTAACCTTAGTAGGGTCAACTTCAATCCCTCTTTGTGATATGATGAAACGTAGCAATTTCACTAAAGTGAATTCAAAGACATACTTATTAGGATTTATGAAAATATTATACTCATAAAGCCTCTAAAATATTATGTATAAAATGTCAGGATATCCAACACATGTTCTTGATTTCGATAGTATGTCATTAACATAGTCCTCAAAAATATAATGCATCTTTTCATGGAAGATGATATTCATGGCATGTTGATATGTAGCTCTAGCATTATTCAATATAAATGGCATGACTTGGTAAAAAAATGTTCCCCATAGAGTGTGAACATGGTCTTGTGTTGATCTTCTTAGGCTATCTTGATCTGATTATATCCATAAAATCCATCCATGAGGGATAAAATATAGTACCCATCAATAGAATTGATGATCATGTTGATGTTGGGTAGAGGAAAATCATATTTAGGGCATGCTTTATTTATATCTCTAAAATTTATACAAAGTTATATACCGTGTGGTTTCTTACTAATTTGAACTATGTTGAATATCCATTTAGAATAGTCTAGTGGTCTAATGAGGCATGTTCCCAATAATTTTTCCAATTTGGATTTTACAAATAGGGTGATGCATGGATGCATATTTCTTAATTTTTTTATTAATTGGTTTGGTATAAGAATGGATAATAAGTTGATGCACAACCAAGTGAGGTTTTAATAATGGCATATCTAAATATGACCATGCAAAAATGTTAATGAAATCCATAAAATTGGATATAATGTGTTCATGTTCTACTTCAGTGATGGAAGCTCTAAGATCTTTTTTTTGGTATCATCATATGTTCCCAAGTTCACTTCAATTATGTTCTCTAAAAGAAGTGTGGATCCATCTTCAAGAATTAATAGGCAAGGTGTGATCATGATCATCTCTTTCTTCTACTATTTCTTGGTGTTCCACCCTGTTGAGTGAATATTTTGTTAATCAGCTAACTAATGAGCAAAATAGGTCTTATCAACCACAAGGGAGATTGATCAGCTAGATGTGTAGGTTTATAACATCAAAATGGGAAAAATCTCTCATCTCATCAAGGGGAGGTTCCCTATAAATATGAGAAGGCTATACACTATATATATAAGTAGAAATTAACACTCATGGGTAAGACAACACCATCCATCTCTCTTTTTCTAGAGATGATGTTCACAAGCAAAGGATAAATCTAGGTGGAAATACTAAAGGCACTTATCTTCTTTTAGAAGTGGTCTTACAGCAAACAACTGGAGTTCTTTCAAGTAGTGACAAGTAACTGGTAACCAAAGGCATAGTAAATAGTAGACTGCGATGTAGCACAAAGTCTCCACCTCAACTGCCCAAGAGTGAAATAAGAAGAACAATGAGGGCACAAATTCATCCCAAGGCCCTTTACATAGGAATAGAATATGAAGGATAATGAGGGCACAAAATCATCCCAAGATCCTTTACATAGGAATAGAAAATAGACAAACACACTAAAGGCAATTGTGGGGGGCACAAATTCTCTCCATAGTTGGCTTCAGGACATCTTCATGATTACTTCCATGAGTTCCACTTGTTAAATTGAATAAATAATAATACATTCAAGAAATAGACATAAGAACAATCCCCTAAATGACATAAGCTATAATAGCACAAACTCTGAAAGTAACTTGCTTTCTCATTGAAACAAAGAAATATGATGAAGAATCTGAGCTCAAAGTCTCAATAATCACCTCTCAATTTGGATAGAATTTTGATTCTACATTGGGAAGATCTCCCTTTGCATAATGAGAGACATTACAATGTATAGCAACCAAGTAAGGCTTGGCACTCTTTCCCATGGGATAGCCCATGATGTAGTCAATGCCTTCAATGTACCCTTAGTACTATCTGGAGGGCCATGTTAGGAATAGTGTATTGCCTTAACTATGGTGTGCCCATCCATATTATATGTCTCCTCTTTACCATGAGTTGTCTAGTCCTTCTTTTTATGTCTGCATGACTGTCCAATTCGTCATTACAACATAAAAGAAAAATATGCCACATCTTCAATGTTTGCAAGGTTGAAAATCTACTATGTAGACTGTTCCAGCTATTAGAATAACTATTGCATAGATATTTCCCTCTTTGTCTCTTCTTGGTTTTGTCTTTTCTTGGAATCTGATCCATTGGGGCTATATTATCAACTTTACTCGCTCTTTTAGCTTTTCTCTCAGTAGTTCTTCCTTTTAACATTTTGGCCTTTGAATGCATTTAGGTCTACACTCAAGCCTTCAAAGATCAATGGTTATTTCATTGCCATGAATTTGACATCTTCGAGCCTGCCATCATTTGAAAGTTAATGGTTAGTTGGTTGCCCTAAATTTGATGACTGCAGGGATGTCATCAGGCATCTAGATCCCAACAGCTAGTTCATGATGTTTAATTTTGATGTCTATGGGCCCATCATCTTCCTTGTAAATTCCTTCAGCTGTGTCATTTGATCCTTTTCTAGAGGGGACCTACCCTTCAGGGTCTTGAGAAAGGTCTAATTTTGCTCAGGGAGAGCCCCTTAGCAAGGGTTCCTGCCCTTTGGGCATTCTTCGAATGGTGTTCAGGCTTCTTTCCCTTGAAGATTCCCTAGGTTAATTCCTTCAGATTAAATGTCTGAAGGAAATATTTTTTCACCTTTGCACTTTTTTCATTAGCTTCCCTCGGGCTTTGGGCTTCATTCTTCGATTAGGCCAATTCCTTCAAACAAAAGTCTGAAGGAATTCCTTTAAAGTTTTTGTCTAAAGGAAATAGTCTTTAACAACTTTACCATGGAAAACCTTTCTGAAGGAATTCCTTTATTTGCTCAGCCTTTGAAATAGTCCAACTCATTCATCACCTACCCTCCATAAGGGTTGTCTAACCTCCAAGGTTGCCATTCAAAAAAGTTACAAGGGTCCATTTTGGCTAGCTAAGTGCCCTCTACAAGGGCACTTGTCATTCAGGGTCTTGGAAGACCCCTTTGAATTTCTTGATTGAAAAAAATGGCTAAGTGTTGAACTTAAGTCTTTCCTATAGAGTCAATAGAAACTAACCTGTAGAGTCCATAGAAACTAACCTGTAGAGTCCATAAATATGAGTTCATAGAACTGGGGGAGTCTGTAGAAATGAGTTCATAGATTTTCTTCTTACAGAGTCCATAGATTTCTTCTTATGAAGTCTATAGATATGAGTCCATAGAAATGAACCTACAGAGTCTGTGGAAACTAAGTCTGTAGTTTTTCTCTAAGTTTTCTCTAACCTTGAAAGATCCTGCAGAAACCTATCTACAGAGTCCATAGTTTTCACCCTGTAGAGTCTGTAGATTTGAGCCTATAGAGTTCATAGTTTCCTTAGTCTATAGTTTTGATCCTATGCAATCCTGCCTGTAAAGTCCATAGATTCCTTCCTGTAGATTCCATAGTTTCAAGCCTATAGAGTTTGTAGATCTGAGCCTGTAGAGTCCATAGATTTGAGCCTATGGAGTCCCTTAGCTAAAAAAGTTTGAAAAATAGATAATTTGAAGGCTCATAACAATTTTTAAGAATAGAAGAGAGAATTTTTGGCTTGTAAGACCAAAAATAGTTCATGTGTTGTCCCAAAAATGCGTAGTAAATTTTGGGGAACAATAGCTGGCTCCAATTGGTGAACTTCCTTCAGTTGAAAACTTGGAATAGCTGAAGGGAGTAGAAACTAGAATCTCTAGTATCTTGAAGTATGCCATTGGGATATGGAGTCATTCTACCCAAAAATAAAGGTGCCAAAAATGAAAAAAAAACAACACAAAACAAAAACAAAGATTATACAAATATACATATGTACATATGATCTTATCTAATACTTCAAGGATTGAAGTGCTTCAGATGTTGCCCACTATGAGACAATAAAGATGGCATTCTACCCTGATAAATAAACAAGAAACCATTTTCTCCCCAGAATTGGTGATGGGAGAATGGAGCTCTCCACTAAGAATCACATTTCCTATGCACTACTTTTGGTTCTCTCTTCTTGCTCCATGGCAAGGCATGGTCTCCAATTTGAAAACCATAAATCTTTGCTCTCTTGGAAAAGAGTTCCTTTTCTTAACTTTGGCATGTAGTAGTATGGTCCACTACCATAGCTTTTTTGTCTTCTATTTTAGTCTAGCACATGTTTTGATTGTTAGCATCAAACACCTGACAAACCATCAGCTTGGCATCTCCTTTGGCATGAAAGAGTTTGACATCTTTGTCTTTAGCAACCTTCAACTCAGGTAACAGAGATTCATACTCGACAGTGTTATTGGTGTTGCTGAACTGGAACTTGTATGAAGGAAAAATATCTCTTTGAGGATATATCAACACAATCTCAACTCCTAAATTGGTAGAGGAATTGTTGCCATCAAATTCTCAGATCTAAACATCATCAAAAATTTATCTTCTATTAGATTTTTATTCATTAGAGATGGAAGATCCTTTTTCATCTACACTGCACCCTACTAATTCTTTTGATGTCTTGTTGGAATCAATTCCTAGATTTTCAGCTATAGGATTTTCATCTGTTGAAACATGAACATCCTCAGTAGATAAAAAATAATTACCCGTACTTGAAGACTCAAATAGAATTTGGGCTTCAGGCACTGATGTCTGAGTGACCACATATTTTGCTTCATTCTCAGGGAGCAATCTCTACATAACACCTTTGACTGGGATTCTTACCTTAGACAAGTCCATGCTCAACTGACCACCAACATCCTTTCATAAATTTTGCCAAAGAAGGATGCCGTATGAGGTTGGGATGTTGGGCATTAGAACTATCATCTTGATTTTCTTGTTTGACAATGCTAAAAATGCAAATTGGGCATCCTTGATTTGTCCCCATAGTGGCACTTGTTTATTATCCATGGAGAAGCATATCCCAAATGTCTTGGTCAGTGTGAGGCTAAGAGATTTATCCACTTTAACAAGCATGACATTATCTAAAGATATAGAATCAATGATGCAGTTACTCAGCTTATGACCTATTTATCAACAGGGAAACATAGAAAGGCTCTATTTTACTAGGGGCAATAGGAGGATTAATGACAAGATTGTTTGGGATGGGCATGTTCCTTGGGGAATCATAAGTTACCTTTCTAATCTCTTATCCTGAAGGGATGGCTTTATTCTTTGCACACTCAACCAACCTGTCCAACTACTCAGGGTTGGATTGTAGGAATTCAAATTTAGTCATTTGATTTTTTTTGACATGGTCGACTATGTCAAATGACTAAAATAGATTGGGAATAGGGAAAGATTGTTCATCCTTTTGGTTTTTAGGGGGGTGGACTGATCTATAAAGTTAAAGTTGAAGGTGTAAAAATGTCTGGCATACTTACTTTTTTAGCAATCACCAATTCTTTTGGTTAGAAAGCTAGAGAAGTTCCTCATTTGGAAATTGAAATTGTAGGCTAAACTTGCTCCTCCATATTTTATTTATCAACTTGCTAGGCTGATTGATTCTTGGACTGAGTAAACACAACATATGATCCCTCCACTACTTCATCTTCACTTTTGGGTTCATACTGGTAATTCAAGAAACCAATGTTGGAGTCGGCAACTAATTCTTCTTCTCCTTCTGTGAAGATATTAGCATCATATTCTTGATAAAACTTAGGTTGGAGAGAGAAATCATGTTTTATTTCTAGATATCCAAATTTTGAGTTGGTTGGAGGCACTTCAAGGGCAAGGTTCCTCTATTGGGAAGGAAGATGATTGGGTTGCCCTTGATTCCTAGCAACATTGCCTTTATATGACTGATTCTAAAATGTCCATGTTGGCATATCTCAATTAGGAGGAATCGACATACCTTGGGCCATTTGTCTTTTCAAGGCTAGCAATTCATTTCCCAGCTTCTACACCATGTGATCTGTAGTGCCTGTACATGGATATTTAGAAGATAAAGATGATTTACCTCTGTTACGATCTCTCCTTATCTTTCACACCAAGATAAGGTCATCTTCCACCTCAGTAGCCAAGTCTTGAGTAGTAGCAAGGTCTATGTTGCCAGCCCATCTCAGCAGAAAACTCACTTGAGGCAGCTGTGAGTTGATGAAGAAGCATTTGAGGTTTTTAGGTGTTGGTTAAACAATTATAGGAATCTGATTTCTCCGCTTGTCAAACTTTACTATGAAATCTCTCATAGGCTCATGAGGTTCCTTCTTCATCTGTGTGAGCTGGGCCAATAAGGCATGTGCATCTTTTATAGGCTTGAACCTAGCTTCAAATTTAGCTTTGAGTGTGTCACAGTCAATCACTGACCTAGCCTACAAATGGTAGAACCAGTCTACAGTAGCACCTTGTAATGTCTCCATGAACAACCTAACTGCCACATCCTCATACTCCACACTGATCATGCTACAGGATATGCTGAAGGCTACAATATGTTCATCAGGATGAGCTCTCCCATCACTAAAGAATTTTGAATAATTCTTCCTTGAACTACGTGGTAGTTCATATAGAGGTGGAGTAAGATTTAGTGGAACAAAAGAGTTACCCTAAGGGCCTTGAACTGTCATGATTGGATTATGGAAAAAAGGGATAACAAATTTGGGTGGAGTATGTATAGGCAAAGATCTGTTAATAGTAGAAAAAGAAGCTCTAGCTTGTGTTGGTGACCTAGTATGGGTAGGAGGAGCACTCCTGGATTGTTGAGTTTGAAGTTAAAGAGGGAATAAATCAAAATTTCCCTATTACACCAACTCAAAAATAGGGTCAACAACACATTGGGATCTCTAACTTATAGTATAGTATGGAGTTCCTAGATTGTAGAACAAAAATGGGAAAGAACTGGTCTTGCTTTAGCTTGAAGCTTGAGGCTTTAAACTGTGTGCTCTTCCCTAGTTGGCATGGATCTGGCTAAAACTTGTCTTTTGAAATGAAATGCTCGATCTCTAGCATCCAAAGTTTTACAACTCAAAGTATATAATGGTAATGGATAAGGATATAATGATAATGGGTAAAACACAGACCAGAGTCACCAGAGTCTATAATAAATAAGGGTAGGGACTACTTCAATCTAAAACATGAGGCTTCATAATTCACATCAATCCCCAGTAGAGTCACCAAAAAATTGTTGGGTGAATATGTTTTTAATCAGCTAGCTAATGAGCAAAATAGGTCTTATCAACCATAATAAGGGAGATTGGTCAGCTAGATGTGTAGGTTTACCACATCAAAAGGGGACAAATCTCTCCTTTCATCAAGGGGAGGTTCCCTATAAATATGAGGAGACTATACACTATATATATATATATAAGCAGAATGTAACACTTAGGGGTAGGACAGCACCGTCCATCTCTCTTCATTTAGAGATGATGTTCACAAGCAAAGGAGAAATCCAGGTGGAAATATTGAAGGCAATTCTCTTCTTTCAGAAGTGGTCTTATAGCAAATAGATGGAGTTCTTTCAGGTAGTGACAAGTAACTAGTAACCAAAGGTGTAGTAACCAGCAGACTGAGATGTAGCACAAAGTCTCCACCTCGACTGCCCAAGAGTAAAATATGATGAATAATGAGGGCACAAATTCATCCCAAGGTTCTTTACATAGGAATAAAATATGAAGAATAATGAGGACACAAAGTTGTCCCAAGATTCTTTACATAGGAACATAAATAGATAAACACACTAAAGGCAATTATGGGGGGCACAAAGTCTCTCCATAGTTGGCTTCAAGACACCTTCCTAATTACTTCCACTAGTTTTTCTTGTTAAATTAAATAAACAATAATACATTTAGGAAACATACATAAGAACAATCCCCTAAATGACACAAGCTATAATAGAACAAAGTCTAAAAGTAACTTGCTTTTTCATTCAAACAAAGAAATATGATGAACAATCTGAGCTCAAAGTCTCAGTAATCACCTCTCAATTTGGGTAGAGTTTTACTTCTATGTTGGGAAGATCTCCCTTTACATAATGAGAGAAATTACAATGTATATCAACCAAGTAAGGCTTAGCGCTCTTTCCCATGGAATGACCACGCTACAGTCAATGCCTTCAATGCACCCTCAGTTCTATCTAGAGGGCCATGCTAGGAATAGTGTATTGCCTTAACTATGGCATGCCCATCCATATTATATGTTTCCTCTTTACCATGAGTTATCTGGTCCTTTTTTTATGTCTGCATAGCTATCCAATTTGTCATTACTTCATGGAAGAAAAATCTACCATGTCTTTAATGTTTACAAGCTAAAAAATCTACTTTGTAAACTATTCTAGCTACTAGAATAACTATTGCATAGATATTTCCCTCTTTGTCTCTTCCTAGTTTTTTCTTTTCCTAGAATCTGAGCAATCAGGGCTATATTCTCAGCTTTGCTGGCTTTTCCAACTCTTTCTATCAGCAGTTCTTCCATTTGGCATTTTGGCCTTTGAATTCATTCAATTCCATACTCAAGCCTTCAAAGATCAATGGCTATTCCATTTCCATGAATCTGATGTCTTTGAGCCCATCATCATTTGAAAGCCAATGGTTAGTTGGTTGCCCTAAATTTGACAGTTGTGGGGATGTCAACAGATGTCTGGATCCCAATGACTAGTTCATGATGTTCAATTTTGACATCTATGGGCCCATCATATTCCATGGCAATTCCTTTAGCTGTGTCATTTGATCCTTTTCCAGAGAGGACCTACCCTTTGGGGTCTTGAGAAAGGTCTAATTTTGATCAAGGAAAGCCCTTTGGCAAGGGTTCCTGCCCTTCAGGCATTCTTTGGATGGCCTTCAAGATTCTTTCTCTCAGAGAGTCCTTAGGTTAATTCCTTCAAAAAAAATGTCCAAAGGAATTCCTTCAGAAATTTTGTCTAAAGGAAATCTTCCTTCACCTTTTCATGTTTCCCGCTTGCTTCCCTCAGGCTTCAGGCTTCATTCTTCAATTGGGCCAATTCGTTCAAACAAAAGTTTGAAGGAATTCCTTCAAAATTTTAATCTGAAGGAAATATTCCTTAAAAACTTTACCATAGAAACCTTTCCAAAGGAATTCCTTTGTTCGCTTGGCCTTTGAAACACTCAAACTCACTCATCACCTAGCCTCCACAAGGGTTGTCTGACCTCTAAGATTGCCTTTCGAAAAAGTCGCAAGGGTCTATTTTCGCTAGCTAAGTGCCCTCCACAAGGGTACTTGTCCTTCAAGCTCTTGGAAGACACCTTTGAATTTCCTAATTGAAAAAAATGGATAAGTGTTGAACCTAATTCTTTCCTGTAGAGTCCATAGAGACTAACCTATAGAGTCTGTAGAAACTAACCTACAGAGTCTGTAGATATGAGTTCATAGAACTGGGAGAATCCATAGAAATGATTTCATAGATTTTCTTCCTACAGAGTCCATAGATTTCTTCCTATGAAGTCCATATAAATGAGTCTATAGAAATGAACCTACAGAGTCCGTATAAACTAAGTCCATAGTTTTTCTCTAAGTTTTCTCTAACCTTGAAAGATCCCATAGAAACCTATCTATAGAGTCCATAGTTTTCAGCCTATAAAGTCCGTAGATTCGAGCCTATAAAGTCTGTAGTTTCCTTAGTCCATAGATTTGAGTCTATAGAATCCTACCTATAGAGTCTATAGATTTATTCCTGTAAAGTCTATAGTTTCAAGCTTGTAGAGTACTTAGATTTGAACCTGTGAAGTCCATAGATTTGAGCCTGTTGAGTTCCTTAGCTAGAAAAGTTTGAAACATAGAGAATTTGAAGGCTCATAACAATTTTTTAAAAGAGAAGAGAGAATTTTTGGCTTGTAAGACCAAAAATAGTCCATGTGTTGTCCCAAAAATGAGTAGTAAATTTTGGGGAACAACACACCCAAAGCTCTAGATAATGTGATGATTCTAAATTTGGCATCTTAGGTAATGGCCAAATAGCAAAAAAATATAAAGACTCAAGAGCGAGATGCTCAAAAATTTGTTGTTGTTATGAAGAGCTGCTTGTACTAGATATAGAGTTAGGACTTGATGGACCTTGAACATCCTTTAGGTATGAACAAACTTTCCCATCCAAATGTGTTTGAAGTAGCTTTTCAGTCAAGGGCTTGTCTTTATCTCTAATTTTTCCCTAATCAATGAGAACTTGAAAGAAGTTTTCACCTAAAGATCTTGAGGGTTTATCTTTCTTATGACCAAGAAATTTTGCCTGCTCTCTAAAGTAGGTAGAAGGATCTTATGAAAAATCAAATCCTTATTTGTGATTGCCAATGGATAATCTATCTTGTAGGCCCATGTATTTTGTAATTGATTCTTAATTATAAAACTCATCAAGGTGTATGACCAAATTTTTCTAGTCCTAATCAATGAGTTTAGGATGATAAAGGCATAGGGAACAATGAGGTGTTATGCTCATAATGGCCTTTTGATTAAATAAATTTGATTTAAAAAGATCATCAAAAAGACTATAATGGGATGCTACATCACTGCCAAGAGTTTTTTCACTAATCAATTTAGAAAAATCACTATCAAAAGTCATGACGTAACCCACAAGTGGTATAAATCCAAGACAATGATTTAAATTAGGTACTCTAGCTGATAAAGGTTCTAGGACTCCTTGTGCTTGTGCGCCAAGGCCTTGTCTTTTATAATCAAATATATCCATGATCTAATTATGGATAGGATATTTTGGACTCTAAAAATAATCAACAATGTCATTAGAATATAACTAGTCTCCTTGAGTGAAAGCTTCTTAATCCTTTTTTGGTGAAGTTACAAGTACAAATACCATAGGTGGTTTTTGCTATTATTTCTTATATTTCTAGATCAAATTGGTTCTATTAAGGATTTTGGAAAATTTGGGTTTACCAAATGTTTTAGTAGACTTTTATAACTTAGTTATATGGAAGGCATCCTTAAGATGGTACATGTAAATGAACACATCTTCAATAACAACTTTTTTGCAAGAGTTATGGGAAATGGATTAGTTAAAGTGGAATAAAAATACTAGGGTTGATATAATTGGATGAAGGTGGATGTGAAAATATCTCCTTTTACTTCTTTATGATGAATTCAAAACTATGACAATAGTTATAATTATGGAACTTAGCCTCTAAATGTTTGCAATACTAATAAATATGTTGATCAATGGGAAAAGTAACCTCAATCCCATCATGTGGAAAGTTAAGGCACTAATTAATGGTAGATGGAATTGATTTTACTTCATAGATCCAAACAAGAATAAGAATTAAGTTATAATGTAGGTTAATCTCCACAATATGTAGTAAATTGTGATGGGAAATAGACCCAACAATGATTGGTAACCAAATAGTATCAGAAGATGCCTTACTATTATCATAATCCTTTATGGTGATTGTCTCTGGTTAAATGTCCTTCACAATGTAGCCTAATATTTGTATCAATTAAAGGGACATTATGTTCAGCCCCAAACTATTGTCTATAAGAAACAACTTGATCTTATGTTTTTCAATGATTACCTCAATATACAATGGGTTATTATGGTTAAAACCTAGGGTGGACATGTCTTTTTGATTAAAAATAAGCTATCAGAATACAAGTGTCTAATTAATGTTTGAAATTGTACAAGATTTATTTCTTTGGGAACAATTGATTCTTATAAAAGGTTATTTAGAATAATTATATGAACTTCATATGTATGTAAGATATCTAAAATATAAATCTATTTAGGGGTTTAACTTAGTTGGTCTAATAAAATATGAATATTTAAAATGTTAGGATGAGACAGTTTGGCCTTGGATGGCATAATGCTTGGCTTTGGATCTAAAATTCCCATGTTGACATTTGGTTTAGTGGAATAATAGGGAAAAGGGACCTGAAGGGTAACTCATAAGCATCTAGTTATGACTACACAACCTAGAGGTGGTAAGGTGATATTATAATTAAAAGATGAAGGCAAAGGGCCTTAGAGGGTGACTCATAAGCTTATAATTGAATTGGAACAATTTCAAGTCAATGAGGAGCAATTATAATTAGAATAATGGTGTTGTTTATAAATACTAACCCATGGAAACATAGTCATAATATAATTGTGTGAACTCAACATGGTATTACTAGAGGGATAGGTTGTTGACCATATAACAATGGGTCTTGTACTTCAAGGAGTAAGAGATGGATAATAATATTTAGTAGTAATAGTGGTAATGTGGGTTGAAAAACTATATCCCATGGTTTTTTTATTGTTGTAAGGCATGTTGTTATAACCCAAATTATTAGTATGGGTATTATGATCTTGATTTCAATCATGTTGATTATGATTTTGACTCTGATTCTAGTTTTGATTCTACCACTAATTTTTTCCTTGGTTCTGTTGGTTCCTTGGTGATTGTTGATTATGTCAAGGAAATGGATCTTTTTAGATTCCCATATCCTAATTAGTGCCTTATGGAGCAAATTTGATCTCAATTTCACCACTCTTAATTAGATCTTCAATAATATGTCGTAATTAGATGCAATGATAAACACTATGACCAATAACACAATGGAAGTTTCACCATTAATTTTCCTTATACAAAGATAGCTTTGGTTGATCTTAAGCAAATGACCTTGGTATCGACCATATAATTAAATGAGTTACTACAAGCTTCTAGAATACTATTTCTATAGGTTCTCCTAATTTGTTAAAGACTATGAATTGATTGTGAAATGTCTTATATTGAGGTTGTCTTGGAAAATTAGGTGGTGGCTTATGGGGAGCTAATTTTACATTTGGGGCAGATAGGGATTGTACCATTTGTATGTGTCTTGTTTTGGTTACTTCATTCCCTGCCATGTTCTTATTCATGTTGAAACCCTTAGGTTTCTCTTGCACAACTATTTGAACTAGTGATTGGGTTTGATTTGATGTTTGCCCCTACACAAAAATATTAAAAATGCCCTTAACAATAATCACCCTCTCAATTTTCACCCCTTTGTTTGTAATTTCTTTAAATGAATTAGTGCAAGTAAGCCATTGATTGTGCATGACCTTAGGGTGTAAGTTTTCTAAAAAAATGTCCACTAATTGTTTGTCTAGAAAATTATGTTAGAAGTGAGTAGTTAAGCTCCCCACCTCTATAGATATGCTATGAATCTTTCTCCATCATATTATTAGGATTTTTACAAGTCAAAAATACTCAATTCATGTTCAATGTTGTGTGAGAAATGGTTGATAAACCTTTTAGATAATTTTGTCCAATTCATAACTGATCCCTTGGGTAACTTAAGTAGCCAATCAAGATCTTATCTTGCTAAAATTTGTAGAAAAGAATGAAGCAAATAAACACTACTATAAACAACCTCTTGGCATATCAAAAAAAAATGTTTAAATGTGTTCACAAGGGTCACCATTTCCTTTATATTTGTCAAATTTGGTTACCTCAAAATTATATGGAAATGGGACATGGAAAATTCTTAAATAAAATGGATATGGACATATCTCATCAAACTTATACCTCTTGATTCTATTTCTAGTCTCCAATCATGACTAATCTCTTTCATTGAGTTCCACTCTTGCATGTTTGGTACATTCATGGGTGGAACATAATTATATTAGGTGATATGTTCCCCTTCTACTATTATTAGGGTGGTATGTGCCATTGTTATTGTGTCGATATTCTAAGGATATACACCCTATGATCAGTAACTTAGTTTTGCTTTACTCCTTGAGTCGAGTAAGTGAGCCATTGATTGCTTGGAATCTATTTCCTTGAATTACACATGTTATGTTGATTTTGGGGAGTCTGTGGTCTATTTGCATATGTACATTTTAGTTTAAATAAACTAGACAAATTGTTTTGTATCATTTCTTAACTACATAATGAATGTTTTGGTCTTTGGTTTTGTGTAGGAATAAGAGGTTATTGATGATTGAAAAATGTATGCTTTGTGTCTAGTGAAGCATGTTGTGGAACCTCTTGGGATTTAGGTTATTTGATTGAGACATTTGGATCCATCATTGTTGTGTTCTCAACTAAATATTGTGTTGGATAAACCACATTAAATTGTTCTTTTGAAGCATCATTATGGATTGACATATCAATTAAAGAGTTTTTCAAGTCTATGATAAGTTGTTCTGTATATACATTAATTCATATTTTCAATATTACTGCCAAGATATTGATCAGTGGGTTTCAAATCTATAAGTATTTCCTTACGTTTTATAGAAGAAGGTGTGTTAGTTTATCCTATGTTTGTGAAGGATTTTTATTGTTTTTGCTCTCCTTATCTAACAAAGGTATGCAATTTATCCATAGGCAAGTTTGAGTGGTCAAAAGGGGCCAGCTTAGCCACCAAGGTGAGTGGCTCACAGAGAATCAAATCAAGACACAAATACCACACCTAATGGGGAACATTGACGCAATGGGTACCATTAATTTTCAAGGAGGGAGGAATGATCCAAGAAATAATTTAGGCAACAATTCAGGTGACCATTCTACCCCAATTGATAATGGAACTTCTGGGAACCATAACTTTTGCACTGTAGCTCCAATTGACTCACCATTTGAACCGTTAGAAAGATAAGAATGAGGAGAAAATAATAAGATGGCACATAGACTTTATCAATGAAGTTGGACCCCCAAAAACCCAACAAAAGTTTCCAAAATTTTAATTTTAGTAGTGTAGTCTAAAAATAGTAAGTTTTAAAAAATAGTAATTCCTCAAATTTTATATTGTTTTAAATCTTGAAAGTCAAACCAATTAATCTCCATCGATATTGGTGACCTTCCACATCCTTCCCATGCTTTTAAATTGTTCATAAATGAAGAGGTAACCTGAAAGGTGAAGACAAACATCTCTTCCCAGAGATAAGCATATATTTGTATTGTTATCTTGAGTAATACTACATCTCTTCTCAGAGAATTTAGTGGTATCAGAGTGGTTTGTCTTGAGAGTGTATGATCTTGAGGATGAGGTTAGGCTACAAGAAGCTTGGGTGGGAAACAACAAAGCTTCCAAAATTTCCACCTATTCACTTTAAATGACTTCAAATGGTGGATGACACAGAGACATCTGATCCTTTTAAAGAAATGGTGAATGAAGCCCTCCAATGGCAACAAACACATATGCTACAACAATTTTCCCAAATTCTTCAAACACTCTCGATGGGAAATTTTGGCTTCATGGCTACACTTCTTGGCCCCTCATGTAGGGAATGTCCTTTTAGTACCCCAACATCCTTTAAGGTTTAGGGAAATTTTGATATTCCTACATTTGAAGGCAAAATCAATGCTGATGTAGTAGAAAATTGGTTAGATCAACTGTCTTCCTAGTTCTTTGTAAATAAGTTCACCAATGGAGAAAAGATCACTTTTGCTCTTTTGAAAGCATCATTGCCCATGAAAATTTGGTGGGAAGTGTACAAAAAGAGGTTGAGTATAGATGACATTGGCCTTGAGGTGGAACCTACCTGGGATGATTTTGTGGAAGTGGTGAAAAATACTATCCCATCAGAGCATATGATGATCTGTACATACAATGGCAATAACTTTGCCAAGGTAAGGACCAACTTATTCAAGATTACATAGACATTTTTTATTCTTTGTCTGGAAGATTGGGCATTCAAGAAAGTGAGAAACATAAGACTCTCAAATATCATGGTGGACTATAATGGTACATACGAGGGGAAATAGAATTCTTTAATTTGGAAACCCTCAGTGAGGCATACAAATTCATAGTGAAGATTGAATAGAAGCAAGGCAAAAAGAATATGAAGATTCAACCCAAAAAAGGAAAAGTGATAAGGAAGGTCAAACACGAGGCCAAAATTGAAAGCAGAAGGAGTTTCAAGATAAGAAATCCTAGAAGGGGAAGGCTATAAAATAGTATGATTACCACAAAATTGGAACTCACTCCAAGGAAGAATGTTGAGCCATCAAGTCACTACTTTCTGAGTCACAATGCTCAACATCTACTACTCTACCTCATACACAACCCACAGTTGAAAAGGATGAAGAAGAAATTGTAGATGTTGAGCTTGACACCATCATCGCTTTATCACAAACCCATGAGGAAAGACCAAATGACAAGGAAAGATTGTTTCACTCCAAATTATGGGTAAAAGGTATGCCTCTGCATTTCATTGTTGATAATGGGAGTCAAAAGAATTTAATCTCTACTAAAGTTGTGAAAAGTCTAAATCTATCCATGAATCCTCATCCAAATCCCTACAGTACTGGATGGTTGAGCCTAGGGAGAGACCTCTGTGTCACCAATCAGTGTCTTTTTTCATATGATATAAAACCATTCCAAGATAGAGTCTTGTGTAATGTGGTCAATCTAGATGTTTGTGATGCACTCCTTGGTTAGTTGTTCATGTATGAGTGACATAGCATCTACGAATCATGAGCCTGAAGGATCACCCTCACTCTTGGAACATGATGCTATAGGGTACCAGAGGTACCACCTCCCACATCTATCTCCCTAATTAGTGTTAAGAAATGTAAGAGATTGGTGGAGAAGACAAATCAATTTGTTCTCATGGTGGTTAAACCATAGAAATCCAAGAAGGCTGATGTTACAGTCTTGACTACATAATCAACACAACAACAAAAGTAGATAAGATGAATCATAAGAGAATATGATGACTTATTCAAGTCACCCATTGGAGTTCCACTACATTTCCAAGTAAAACATTTTATCGATTTGATCCCAGGATCACCTTTGCCTAATAGTCCTATGTATCATAGATCAGTTTTAGAGAATGATGAGATAAAAAGATAGATTCAAGAATTTATCTAAAAGGGCCACATTAGGCTAAGCTCTTCACCTTGTGGTAGGCCAATTATCTTGGCACTAAAGAAATATGGAACATAGAGGCTTTGCATTGACTATCAAGCCCTAAATAAAATCTTTGTGAAGAATCTCAACCCTCTCCTTTGGATTCATGACCTACTAGACCAGCTCTGTGGTGTGAATTTCTTCACTAAAATTGATCTCAAATTTGGTTATCACCAAATTCCCATCGATCCCATTAATGTCTAGAAGATTAAATTCAAATCTAAGGAGGGGCTCTTTGAATGGCTTGTTATGCCTTTTGGCTTAACTAATGCACCTGTAACCTTCATGAAGATGATGGACGACATCATATGACCCTTCACCAACTTAGTCATGGTTGTCTACTTAGATAACATACTCATATATAACAGAACATGGGAAGAACTTTTGCAACATGTTTGTAAGGTGCTTCAAACTCTTTGTGAGCAGAATTTGTATGCAAATCTTAACGAATGCACATTTGAAATGACAACAATTTAGTACCTTGGGTATGTTGTGCTAGGTGAATATTTTTTCAATCAGGCAACTGATGAGAAAAATAGCTCTCTTCAACCATAGCATAGGGAAATTGTTTAGCCAAATGTGCAAGTTAACTATGTCAAAAGGGGACAAATCTCTCCTCTCATCAAGGGGAGGTTCCCTGTAAGTATGAAGGGGCTATATATATAATATATATATATATATATGCTAATCTACTATAAATAAGCTAAAAATAATACTCAAGGGTAGGATAACACCATCCATCTCTCTTTTTTTAGAGATGATGTTCACCAATCAAAGGATAAATCTTGATGAAATGATAGAAGGCACTCCTTTTCTTTCAAAAGCGCTATTCAGTAGACAATAGGAACCTTTTAGGTATTGACAAGTATTGTAACAGGGCACAGTAAAACAATGGGATGAAATGTAGCACAAAGTCTCCACCTCAACTACCAAAGAGTGAAATATGAAGGATAATGAGGGCATAAAGTCATCCCAAGATCCCTTACATAGAAATAGGAAATAGACAAATTAAAGACAATTGTGGAAACACTAAGTCTCTCCATAGCTAGCTTTAGGACACCTTCCTAATTACTTTGACTAATTCTACATATTTAATTAAATGGACAAAAAATGTATTTAGGAAACAAACATAAGAACAATTTCCCCAAAAATGAGCTATTCTAACACAAAGTCTGAAAAGTCACTTGTTTTCTTATTCAAATAATGAAATATGATCAACATTATGAGCTCAAAGTCTTAGTAATGCCTTTCAATTTGGGTAGAGTTTTGTTGTTGATAACAGAGAGATCGCCTTAAAGTAATAAGAGAGAGTCCAATATATAGTGCTCCAAGAAAGACTTGGGCACTTTATTTCACAAAAAAGATGGCCTATGATACATTCAATGCCTTCAATGCATTTTAAATTTTGTCCATGGGCTATGCTAGAATTGGGTGTCAGTCTTAAATATGGTCCACCTGATGTGTTTCTTGATGTGTGCACATCTATTTTTGCTTTACTCAATGCAAGAGAATAGGCCATGCCATTGAATGTTCGTGCTCTCCGATGTCCACTTGGTCAGTTTTTTCATCTTTAAAAACATATCCCATGCACGGATATTTTTTGATCTTTCTCCATCATTTCCTCTTTCCTTGTTGTATTTTGAGCTCTCGGGCACTTTATTCTTGATGAAGGGACATGTGGCACTTTCTACTGTGAAGTAGGTGAGGACACTTGGCATCATCCATTTACCTTATAGAAGCTTAAGATATACTTTAAGAGTCCTACAGAAGATGACACATGGTGGCTTCTACTGAGCTTTTGGAAACACTCTAGAAACATACAGGACTCATTTGGATTCACATGAATGATGCCACTTGGTGTGCTCTACTTATGTTAGTAATTCACTTAGGACCCACCATAGTCCTTACTCAATAATGAGACAAAAGGAAGAAATGGTAGACATTGACACTTGGCACTTTCTACTAAGTTTTACAAGGGACACGTGGTGAATTCCACTATATTTTGTCCTTATCTATGTGATCTGAGCTCTCTGGCTATCTCTTTGGCTAGTCACTAAATTTGTTCACAGGGTCTGTGCCATATTTGAAAATTGACAGATATTTCATTATCTTAAATTTGATGTTCATGGGGATGTCAATGGTTTAATCACTTCCCTAGTTCAATCACTTTATTGGTTTAATTGCTTCTCTATTTTTTTAAGTCCCTTGATCTCTTCAAATCCATTGAACTCATTAAACTCATTGAACTTGTTGAACCAATTTGGTTCAAGGTTCAATGGTTCAATGGTTCAACGGTTCATTCTTTTTTTCTTCAAAGTCTTCTTTTCTTCACTGCCCTCTACAAAGGCACTTGGTCTCTTCACTTTATGGAATTCCTTTAAACTAACTGATTAAACCAACTGATTAAACCAATTGTGGTTCAATAGTTCAAAGGTTCAATGGTTCAATCACTTTCTTCTTGTGTTCCACTTGACCGCTTGAACCAACAAATTGAACCAACTACTTTGAAATAACTACTTATTAAACCTTTGAACCATTAAACCATTTTGGTTCAAGGTTCAATGGTTCAATGGTTTAAGCCTTATTCTTTTTCACTTAGTCTTTCAAATCTGTTTGAAGCCGTTAAACTTGTTGAAGTGGTTAAACTTTGAACTTGTGCTGAAGCGCTTAACACTTTAAGCTTGCCGACGTTGTTAAACCTTGGTGTTGAACCAACCTTAAAATTGCCTAAGTGTTGAGAGATTTTTTCTTTCCTATAGAATCCATAGATTTAAGCCTCTAAGGTCCATAGATTTAAGCCTATAGAGTCCATAGATTTAAGCCTATAGAGTTTGTAGATTTCTTCTAGCAAAGTTTGTTAGCTAAAAAAGATTGAAAAATGGATTATTTGAATGCCCAGAACAATTTTTGAGAAGGGAAGAGGAAATTTTTGGCCTATAAGACCGAAATAATTCATATGTTGTCCCTAAAATGAGTGACAGATTTTGGGAACAATAACTGGCTCCAATTGAGGAACTTCTTTCAGTTGAAGACTTGGAACAACTGAGGGAAGTAGAAACTAGAACCTCCAATGCCTTGAAGTGTGTTATTGGGATATGAAGTCATGCTATCTAAAAAGAAAGGCACGAAAAACAAAAATGAAAATCACAAAATAAAACTAAAGACTATACAAATATACATATATACAAATGATCTTATCTGATGCCTCATGATTTGAAGCGCTTCAGATGCCACCCATTGTGAGATAGTGAAAATGGTGTTCCATCCTAATAAAATAGTAATAAACTATTTTCTCCCTAGAATCAGTGATGGGCAAATGGAAGTCTCCACCAGGAATCACATTTTCTATGGACTCCTTTTGGTTCTCTCTTCTTGTCCCATTGCAAGGTGTGGTCTCCAATCTGAATTTCATAAATCATTGCTCTCTTGGTGAAGAGTTCCTTTCCCTAACTTTGGCATGCAGCAGTATGGTCCACTAGCATAGCTTATTGCTCTTCTAGTTCAATCTAACACATGATTTGATTTTTCCCATCAGATACTTGACAAACCATCAGCTCAGCATCTCCTTTGGTGTGAAGGAGTTTGACACCTTTGTCTTGAGTAGCCTTCAACTTGAGTAATAGAGATTCATACTCAGTAGTGTTGTTGGTGTTGTTGAACTGTAACTTGTATGAAGAAGGAAAGATATCTCCTTGAGGAGATATAAACACATTTCTAGCTCTAGCACCACTAGAAGAATAGCTGCCATCAAATCCTAGTATCCATACATCATCAGAAACTGCTCCTTTCTCATATTTCTCTTTGTTTGGAGAAGAGAGTTCCTTTGGGCTTGCACTATGCTCTCTCATGCCTTCTATTTTTTATTTTTAACCAATTCCTAAATTTCTAACTATAGGACTTTCATATGCTATAACAAGAATGTCTTTAGTAGACAAAAAATAGTTACCCCTACCTAAAGATTCAAACACAATTTGAGCTTCAAGGATCAATGCTTGGGTGACAACATATTTTGCCTCCTTTTCAAGAAGTAGCCTTTGCATGATGCCTTTGACATAGATCCTCACTTCATATAGGTCCATGCTCAATTCATCTCCAACATCCTTACATAAATTTCACATAAGAAGGATGCCATATGAGGCTGGGATGTCGACCACCAGGACTATCATCTTGATTCTCTTTTCTAGAAAGGTAGAAAATGCAAATTGGGTGTCCTTGATTTGTCTCAATAGTGGCACTTGTTTGTTATCCATGGAGAAACATATCACAAATGTCTTGGTCAGTGTGAGACCAAGGGATTCAACTACTTTGGTAGGCATGACATTGTCTAACACACTTGAGTCTATGATGCAATTATTCATCTGATGTCCATTTATCCATAGGGAGACATAGAATGGTTTAGTCCTTCCAAAAGCAATATAAGGAGAAATGACAAGGTTGTTTGGGATGGACATGTTCCTTGGGGGATCATGATTTACCTTTTTAACATCTTGTCATGTAGGGATGACTTTATTCTTCACACATTGAACTAACCTATCCAACTGCTCAAGATTGGATTGCAAGAATTCAAATTTAGACATTTGAATTTTGTTCTTCTTGACATGGTAGATTATGTCAAATGACTTAAATGGACTAGGAACAAAGAAAGGTACTTCATCTTTCTAGTTTTTAGGAGGGGTGGTACTAGTCTATGGAATTGAAGTTGAAGATGGAGGAATGCTTGATGTATTTACCTTTTTTATTACCCACTGGGTCCCTTGACTGAAAAGGTAGAGAAGTTCCTCATTTGGAAATTGAAATTGTAAGATAATAACTTTCCCCTATTTTTAATTTATTAGCTTGTTGGACTGACTGGTTCTGGGACTGGGTGAATACAACATATGATCCATCAACTACTTCACCTCTATCTCTGGGTTCATCTTGGTAATTCAAAAAACCAATGTTGGAGTCACCAACTAATTCTTCTTACTTTGTTACAAAAATATCAACATCATTTTCTTTCTCAAACTTAGGTTGGAAAGATAAATCATATTCTATTTCCAGATATCCAACTGTTAAGTTAGTTGGTGTTACTTCAATGGCAAGTTTCCCCTATGGAGAACATAGATGATTTGGTTACCCTTGACTTTTGGCAGCATTTCCTTGATATTAATAGTTCCAAAATGTCCTCCTTGGCATATAATGATAAAGAGGATTAGACATACCTTGGGCCACTTGTCTTTTCAAGGCTAGTAGTTCATTTTCTAGCTTTTGCACCATTGGATCAGTGGTGCCTATAGATGAATATTTAGAAGATGAAGAAGATTTACCTCTTTTAAGATCTATCCTTATCTTTCCTACCAAGATAATGTCATATTCCACCACAATGGCCAAATCTTGAGCTGTAGCAAGCTCTATTTAGCCAGCACATCTTAGCAAAAAACTCACTTGAGGTAGCTGAGAGTTGAAGAAGAAACATTTGAGATTCTTAGCTATAGGCTAAGCAATCATAGGAATCCTATTCCTTAGCTTGTCAAACTTGGCTATGAAATCCCTCATTGGTTCATGAGACTCCTTCTTCATTCATGTGAGTTGAGCCAGTAAGACATGCACATCTTCTGTAGGCTTGAATTTGCCTCCAAATTTATCTTTGAGAGTGTTATAGTCAGTCACAGTCTAGGCGTACAAATGACAAAACCAGTCTACAATAGCACCTTGTAATGTTTTCACAAATAGCCTAACTGTTGCATCCTCATAATCCACACCTATTACACCACAAGGTATGTTGAAGGCTATAATATGTTCATTAGGATGAACTTTCCCATCACCATAAAACTTGGGGAAATTTTTCTTGAACTACATCGTAGCTCATGTAGAGGTGGAGTTAAACTGAGTGGGCTAAAAGAGTTACCCCAAGGGCCTTGAATTACCATAGTATGACTATGTAAAGGTGGAATAACAAATATCATAGGGGTAATTATTGACAAAGCCTTATTAATAGCAGAAATGGATGCTTTGCCTAATAATGGAGACTTGATTTTAGTAGGAATAAATCTCCTAGTTCTTTGGAGGTGAGATGGTGAAGGAAATGGATCAAAATTACTTTAATTCACCAACTTGAATATAGGGTCAATAATGCCTTTAGCCCTTTGGCTTCACGTATACCATGGATTTGCCAGATTGTAAAACAAAAATGGGAGAAAATTGGCCCTGGTTCAGCTTGAAGCTTGAGGCTTCAAACTGCACATTCTATCCTAGTTAACGTGGAGGTGGAGGGATATGGTAAGGGTATAATGATAATGGGTAAGACATAGAATAGATTCACCAAAGTCTATAATAGATAAGGGTAGGGACTGCTTCAATCTAAAACTTGAGGCTTTAGATTACACATAAATCCTCAATGGAGTCACCAAAAATTATTGGGTGAATATTTTGTCAATTAGCTAACTGATGAGCAAAATAGGTCTTTTCAACCATATCATAGGGAAATTGGTTAGCTAGATGTGTAGGTTTACTACATCAAAAGGTGACAAATCTCTCCTCTCATCAAGGGGAGGCTCCCTATAAGTATGAAGGGGCTATATATATATATGCTAATCTACTATAAATAAGCTGAAAATAACACTCAGGGGTAGGATAACACCATCCATCTCTCTTTTTTCAGAGATGATGTTCACCAATCAAAGGATAAATCTTGATGAAATGATAGAAGGCACTCCTCTTCTTTCAGAAGTGTTGTTTAGCAGACAACAAAAACTTTTCATGTAGTGACAAGTAACTGTAACAGGGTGCAGTAACATGGTAAGATGAAATGTAGCACAAAGTCTCCACCTCAACTGCCAAAGAGTGAAATATGAAGGATAATAAGGGCACAAAGTCATACCAAGATCCCTTACACAGAAACAAAAAATAGACAAATTAAAGACAATTATGGTAGCACAAAGTCTCTCCATAGCTAGCTTCATGACACCTTCCTGATTACTTTCACTAATTCTACTTATTTAATTAAATGGACAAAAAATGTATTAAGTAAATAGACATAAGAACAATTTCCCCAACAACCAAGCTATTCCAGCACAAAGTCTAAAAATTCACTTGTTTTGTTATTCAAATAATGAAATATGATCAACAATCTGAGCTCAAAGTCTCAGTAATGCCTTTCAATTTGGGTAGAGTTTTGTTTTTGATAACAGAGAGGTCCCCTTAAAGTAATAAGAGAGAGTCTAATATATAGTGCTCCATGAAAGACTTGGGTGCTTTGTTTCACAAAAATGATGGCTTATGATGCATTCAATGCCTTCAATGCATTTTAAATTTTGTTCATGGGCTATGCTAGAATCAAGCATCGGTCTTAAATATGGGCCACCTAATGTGTTTCCTAATGTGTGCACATCTATTTTCACTTTACTAAATGCAAGAGAATAGGCCACACCATTGAATGTTCATGGTCTCTGATGTCCACTTGGTCAGCTACTTCACCTTCTAGAAACATATCCCATGCACATATATATTTTTTATCTTTCTCCATCATTTTCCATATCCTTGTTGTATTTTGAGCTCTCAGGTGCTTTATTCCTAATTAAGGGACATGTGGCACTTTCCACTATGAAGCAGGCAAGGACACTTAGCAGCATCCATTTACCTTATAGAAGCTTAAGATATCCTTTGAGATTCCTGTGGAAGATGACACATGGCAGCTTCCATTAAG
This sequence comes from Torreya grandis, assembly GCA_037957365.1. Lineage (NCBI taxonomy): Eukaryota > Viridiplantae > Streptophyta > Pinopsida > Cupressales > Taxaceae > Torreya > Torreya grandis. The sequence continues at coordinate 905,434 of JARHVA010004219.1, forward strand.
CTTTTACAAACAATATAAAAACATGTGAGAATCATTTGGATTCACATGGATGATGCCTCTTGGATTGCTCCACTTACCTTAGCAATTCACCCAGGACCCACTATAGTCCTTACTCAATAATGAGACAAAAGGAAGAAATGGAAAATTTTGACACTTGGCACTTTCTGTCAAGTTTTACAAGGGACACGTGGTAACTTCCACTATATTTTGTCCTTATTTATGTGATTTGAGCTCTTAGCCTATCTCTTTGGCTAGTCACTAAATTTATTCACAAGGTCTATGCCATATTTGAAAATTGATGAATATTTCATTATCTCAAATTTGACATCCATGGGGATGTCAATGGTTCAATCGCTTCCCTAGTTTAATCACTTACCTGGTTCAATCGCTTCTCTATTTTTCTAAGTCCCTTGATCTCTTCAAATCCATTGAAAACATTGAACCAATTTGGTTCAAGGTTCAATGGTTTAATGGTTCAATGGTTCATTCCTTTGTTCTTTGAAGTCTTGTTTTCTTCACTATCCTCTACAAGGGCACTTGGTCTCTTTGCTTTGGGGCATTCCTTTGAAGCAATTGATTGAACTGACTAATTGAACCAACTGTGGTTCAATGGTTCAAAGGTTCAATAGTCTAATCACTTTCTTCTTGTGTTCCACTTGACCACTTGAACCAACAGCTTTGAACCAACTGCTTATTGAATCTTTTAACCTTTGAACCCATTGAACATTTGAACCATTTTGGTTCAATGTTCAATGGTTCAATAGTTCAAGCCATTTTCTTTCTCACTAAGTCTTTTAAAGCCATTAAACTTGCTGAAGTGGTTGAAATTTGAACTTTTACTAAAGTACTTAACTCTTTAAGCTTGCCAATGTCATTGAACCAAGCTTGAAATTGCCTAAGTGTTGAGAGCTTGTTTCTTTCCTACATAGTCCGTAGATTTAAGCCTCCAAAGTCTATAGATTTAAGCCTATAGAGTCCATAGATTTAAGCCTACAAAGACCATAGATTTCTTCCAGTCAAGTCCATTAGCTAAAAAAGATTGAAAAATGGAGAATTTGAATGCCCATAATAGTTTTTATGAAGGGAAGAGGGAATTTTTGGCTTACAGGACCAAAATATTTCATAAGTTGTCCCAAAAATGAGTGATAGATTTTGGGAACAACACATTGTGAATGAGGAAGGGGTCCATGTTGATCCAAAAAAGATTTAGGTTATTTGAGAATGGCCCACACCAAGGACCCTCACAAAACTTCACAAATTTTTGGGTCTTGCAAATTTCTACCACAAGTTTATTCTTGGATTTTCACATGTTGCTTGTTCACTAACCCAAGTGACTAAAGGAGGAGCTAAAGCTATATTGTAGTGGGGAGAAATACAATAAAGGGCATTTGAGAATTTTAAGAATAGACTCTGTTTAGCCCCTATTCTTGCCTTGCCATATTTGCATCAACCTTTTGAGTTAATGAAAGATGCATTTGAATATGCCATGGGAGCTGTCATCATGCAACATGGCCATCCTATTGCATATCATAGTGAAACTTTCACTGATACAATCAAGAAATATCTAACATATGATAAGGAGCTCTATGCCATTATGCAAGCCTTAAAACAATGGAAACACTACATGTTGGGGAAAGAGACGGTCATCCACACTGACCACAAACCATTGGAATTCATCTAGATACAAAACAAACTATGAAATGAGAGGCACAAAAAGTGGGCCACATATCTTTATCAATTCCACCTGATAATCAAAAACAAAAAGGGGAGCTCAAATACAACTATAGATTATCTGAGTCACCCACCAATTACTACACTCATAATAGTTCTTGACCTGTGTAAACATGAGACTGCCACTTGGGGTGCTCTGTATGAAGTAAATCCTACCTTTGCTAAAACATATCAAGTGATTCAAAAATGTAAACATGTTTCTAATTTCTATTTGAAATATAATGTCCTCTATCATATGGGGAACATCTATGTTCCAATTGCAGAGCAACAAAAGATGATATGGGAAGCACACTTTAGTAGGACAACTAGACACTTTGGTATCAAAAATACATTGGCAATTCTTTAAAAGCACTTCTACTAGCCCCATATGTGAAAGGATGTGAAAAGATATCTCAAATCTTTCACCCCATGTGTGATAGCCAAGCTATTGCTAGAACCAACCAGGCCTTGGGAATTTATCTCAATGGATTTTCTCTCATGTTTGCCCACTTCAAAACATGGTAAGGACTATATTTTTTGGTAGTTGATCATTTAAAAAAAAATGGCTATCATGATTGCTTGTAAGAAAAATATATCTTCTGAGGAAACTGCTCAACTATATTTTATTCATGTATGGCTCCATTTTAGTCTCCCCAAGTCCATTATCTCAGATCGAGATAGTAGGTTCCTGATCATCTTCTGGTTCACACTATGGAAGATGATGGATACTAAGCTAATGAAGTCCATAGCCTTCCATCCATAGACTGATGGTTAGACAGAGGTTCCAAACCACTTGATTGTTCACATGATTTAGATGTATCACTCCAAACATCCACACACATGGGATGAGGGACTTCTTTTCATATAAGATTGATATAATTAGGTGCTGCATAACTCAACCAATCATAGTCTATTCCAAGCATGTTTTGGGTTCCAACCCATGGCACCAATTGATATAGCTATTCCATTTTTCACCATGGAAGACACACCTCATGGAAGATTTGAGGCAAAAAAATCAACAAATTTTATTAAACAAATGCAACACATCTAGCAGTAAGTTCATGACATCTTGGAGAAGATGAATCAAAAGTATAAGCAATGCCATGAAAAACATAGGATTACACACCATTTTGATGTGGGTGACAAGGTTTGGTTGTGGCTTTAGAAGGAATGACTTGCATGACCACATATAAATATTTGGCCTCTACAATATGGTCCCTACACCATCACCAAAAAAGTTAGAGAAAATGCTTTTGAGTTAAACCTACCATCCTACCTTGGTCTACATCCAATATTCAATGTGGAGCTCCTCAAACAATATCACCCACCTCTATTAGACACTTCAGTTACAGTAGAACAACTAGACATTGATGAGCTTGATCCATATATTTTTGCTTTATTGGAAGAGGATCAGATTGTGGACACCTCATGAAGACAATAATAAGATGTGCTATTACACTTTATCGAGTGGTCAAAAGGGGCCAGATTAGCCACCAAGGTGAGTGGCTCACAGAGAATCAAATCAAGACACAACTACCAAACCTAATGGATAAAATTGATGTAATGGGGACCATTACTTTTCAAGGATGGAGGAATGATTTGGGCAATAATTTAGGTCATAATTCGGGTGACAGTTCCACCACAACTGATGACAAAACTTTTGGGAGCCATAACTTTTGCACCGTAGCTCCAATTGACTCACTGTTTGAACCACTGGAAAGATAAGAATGAGGAAAACATTATGAGATGGAATAGATATCTACTCAATGAAGTTTGACTCTTGAAATCCCAATGGAAGTTCCCCTAATTTCAATTTTAGTACTGCAATCTAAAAATAGTAAGTTTCTAAAAATAGTAATTCCTTGAATTTTGTATTATTTTAAATCTTAGAAGTTGAACCACTTAATCTTCCTAAATATTGGTGACCTTACACATCATCCCCATGCTTTTTAATTGTGTATAGATGAAGAGGTAACCTAGAAGGTGAAGACAAACATCTCTTCCCAGAGATAAGCATATATTTGTATTGCGATCTTGAGTAATAATACATCTCTTCTAAGAGAATTCATTGTTACTATGTTATTGAAATATTTATCAACTAGAACATCTGAGTTTTGGATCACTAACACTAGATTAAATCAACCTTAGGGGTGCTTCATCATTGTCCTCTTGGGGTCGATATTTTAAAAAGTTTTATTCAAATCTTATAGTTGTGGGATTATCTTGAAAGACCATAGAATTATCTTGACCATCATAATAATTTTCCTCATCATAGATAGGGCCATAACATACCCCATTATGATTTTACCTTTGAGTCATGTCTAAAAAGGTTATTATCTACATTTGGCAAGGTTTGGTTTTTTTTTCAAAATTTTAAACAAGGTATGTGTTTTGATATTTTATAAACAAGTGATAAGGTACCAAAGAGACTATAATAAAAATGAAGTGGAATAGTAACACATAATTAGAAGAATTAATTCCTAAAATTACTCAACTTTGGGTAACATTAGAATCATATCAAATAAAATCAGGGTATGCTAACTCAAGGATCTAAGTGTAAACTATTACACCAAGTGTAGGTTAAGAGATATGTCGATATCATAAAATTTAGTTATGTTGGGTGAATATTTTATCACTAGGTAACTAATGAGCAAAATCGTTCTCTTTAACCATAGCATAGGGAGATTGGTCAGCTAGATGTGTAGGTTTACTACATCAAAAGGGCACAAATCTCTCTTCTCATCAAGGGGAGGTTCCCTATAAATATGTAGGAGCTATATACTATATATATAAGCAAAAAAATAACACTCAAGGGTAGGATAAACCATCCATATCTCTTTTTTAAAAGATTATGTTAAAAAATAAAGGAGAAAATCTTGGTGAAAACATTGAAGGCACTTCTCTTCTTTCAGAAGTGATCTTGCAAAAAATAATAGGAGTTCTTTCAAATAGTGATATCTAACTATAGCAAAAGGCGTAGTAACCAGTAGATTGAGATGTAGCACAATGTCTCCACCTCAACTTTCCAAGAGTGAGATATGAAGGAAAATGAGGGCACAAAGTCATCCCAAGGTGCTTTAAACAGATACAAAATATGAAGGATAATGAGAGCACAAAGCCATCCCAAGATCCTTTACATAGGAATAGAAAGAAAACACACTAAAGGCAATTATGGGGGGCACAAAGTCTCTCCATAGTTGGCTTTGGGACACCTTTTTGATTATTTTCACTAATTTTGCTTATTCAATTAAATGGACAAAAAAAATTATTAATGAAACATACATAAGAACAATTTCCTCAACAACCAATCTATTCCAGCACAAAGTCTAAAAAGTCACTTATTTTCTTATTCAAATAACAAAATATTATCAGCAATCTGAGCTCAAAGTCTTAGTAATGTCTTTCAATTTGGGTAGAGTTTCTTTTCTAATAACAAAGAGAGATCTCCTCTAAAACGATAAGAGAGAGTCCAGTATATAGTGCTCCAAGAAAGACTTGGGTGCTTTGTTTCACAAAAATAACTTACGATGCATTCAATGCCTTCAATGCATTTTAAATTTTGTCCATGGGCTATGCTAGAATCGAGCATCAATTTTTAATATGGGTTGCCTGATGTGTTTCCTAATGTGTGCATAGTTGTTCGCTCTACTCAATGTAGAAAAATAGGCCATGCCATTGAATGTTTGTGCTCTCTGATGTCCACCTGGTGGACTACTTTACCTTCTAGAAAAATATCCCATACATAGATATTTTTGATCTTTCTCCATCATTCCCCCTTTCCTTGATGTATTTCATCCTTATCTATGTGATTTGAGACCTCGAGCTATCTCTTTGGCTAGTCGCTAAATTTGTTCACAAGGTTTATGCTTAGGCCTACAAGGATCAATAGTTATTTCATTGCCACAAATTTGATGTCTTTGGGTCTATCATCATTTGAAAGCCACTGGATACTTGGTTCCCTTGAATTTGATGGCTACAAGCCCGTCATCCTCCTTAGCAATTCCTTCGTGTCTTTCCCACTTGCTTTGGCTACTTTTTGCTAATCTTAACAAGTGACACATGGCACATTCCACTATGAAATAGGTAAAGACACATGGCAACATCTGCTCAACTTATTGTGGCTTTAGATGCATTTTGAGAGTCTCATGGAAGATGACACATGGTGGCTTCTGCAGAGCTTTAGAAATAATATAGAAACATTGGGACTCATTTGGACTCACATGAATGATGACACATGGCACATTCTACTCAAGTTTAGCCACTCACCTAAGACCCACCATAGTCCTTATGACACAAAAGGAAGAAGCTATAGATGTTGACACTTTTTAGCTTTTGTAGAGTTATAATAATACATGAGGTGACTTTTGTCGTATCTAGAAGCAAATTATAATGGGTCTCGATAGATGACACTTGGTAGCTTTTACTAGACTTTGAGAGAGGCTTATTAAAATAAGCTTTGAAAATTATTAGAAACCTAAAATGTGGATGCAGACACTTGTCATGCTCCGCTAAGTTATAATGGGACACGAGGAAGAAACTATGGATGTTGACACTTGGCAGCTTTCGCTCTCAGGATTTTTCCTTTTAGGCACTCCTTTGAACTGATTTTGCTCACTACCCTTTGCAAGGTTATTTTGCCTTTTGGGCTTTAGGGCACTCCTTTAAACCATCCACTTTTAACCTTTAAAGCTTTAAACTATTTAACCTTTTTGGTTCAAGGTCCAACAATTCAATGGTTTAATGGTTCAATCACTTTCTTGTGTTCCACTCATTCACTTGACTACTTGAGCCAAATGTATTAAACCAAGCACTTTGAACCAAACCATGCTGAACCTTTGAACCATTGAACCCTTTTAGTTCAAGGTTTAATGATTTAATCCTTATTCTTTTTGCTAAGTCTTTTGAAGTCGTTGAACTTGCTGAAGTGATTAAACTACAAACTTTTGCTGACTTCATTAAACCTTTAAACTCATTGAACCTTTTGCAAGTGGGGTTCAGTGGTTCAATCCTTTGTTTGAAGCTTGCCAATGAACCTTTTTAGTAGAACTGAAGCATTAAACCAACCTTGAAAAATTCTTAAGTGTTGAGAGCTTGTTTCTTTCCTGCAGAGACCGTAGATTTGAATCTATAGAGTCTATAGAAATGAACTTGTAGAGTCCATAGAAATGGGTTTGTAGAACTAGTAGAGTCTATAGAGTCCATAGAAATGAGTCTGTAGATTCCATCCTATGAAGTCTGTAGAATTGAGTCCATAGATTTAAGCCTACAGATTCTGTAGAACTTAGCCTACAGAATCTGTAGATTCAAGCCTGTAGAGTCCATAGAGTCAAGCCTATAGAGTCCATAAAATTCTGAAAAAGATTGAATAATGAAGAATTTGAATTCTCAAAACAAATTTTGAAAAGGGAAGAGAGTATTTTGGTTTATTGAACTAGAATATTTCATATGTTGTCTAAAAAATGAGTTAACCTTTTTGGGTACAACAATTTGCTCCAGTTGAGGAACTTCCTTTAGTTGAAAACTTGGAACAGCTGAGGGGAGTAGAAACTAGAATCTCCAATGCCTTGAAGTATGCCATTGGGCCATGGATTCATTCTACCCAAGAAGAAAGGTGAATAAAAAAAAAATCAAAGCACAAAAATAGAACTAAAGACTATACAAATATATATATGTACAAGCTGATCTTATCTAATACTTCATGGATTGAAGTGCTTCAGATGTTTCCCATTATGAGGTAATAAAAAAGGTGTACCATCTTGATATTTTAGCAAGAAACTATTTTTACCATTGTGTTAATGACTAATAAATGGACCTCTCCATAGGGAATCAAATCTCCCATGCATTCCCTTTGGTTCTCTTCTCTTATCCCATAACAAAACTTGATTGCCAATCTAAAAATAATGGGCTTTTACTTTCTAGTCGAATAGCTTCTTCATGAGACTTTGATGCCCAACAATTCGGTCCACCACCATAGTTTGCTATTCATTTAGCTCGGTTATGCACATGATCCTCTATTTGATGGATCTTTCATATGCCTAATCTTTACATACCTTTGCCAATTTCAGTGCTGGTAATTCTAGGGTGATTGGTATCTCTGCATTTAGACCATACATAATTTGGAAAGGTGACATACCTATCTCCCTTCTGGGTGTAATTTTGTCTACCCATAAAGCATCAAATAATGCTTTGTGCCAAGTTTGTTGGTTGTCATCTACCATATTCCTAATGATGGTCACCAAGTTTTTGTTGCTTGATTCTACTTGGCCATTCCCTTATAGAAAATGATTAGAAGAGTGGGAGAGAGTAATCCCATAATAAAAGCATAACTAGTTAATTTCATGTGAAGTGAAATATGCTGCATTATCAGTCACAATCTTCGTTGGGATCCCAAACCTAGAAATGACGTTCTCCTTGAGGAAATTGCATACTACTTGTAAAGTGGCATGCTTGGCTGGAATAGCTTCCACCCACTTGGTGAAGTAATATGTGGCTGTGAGGACATAATCATGTCCAATGCTCAAAGATGGGTTTACAACACCAATGAAATCAGTTCCCCATTGACAAAATGGCACTTCTATTACTACTGGCTTGAGAGGAAACACAACCAATATGGGTCTTCCCATGAACTATTGACATAGTTCACATTTATGCATCCATTTTTATGCATCTTGAAATAGGGTAGGCCAATAATACCTAGCTCATAGAATCTTATGGGTAGTTACAGGCATAGGAAAATGTCCTCCATAGGCTAGATTATGGAATGATTCCAAAGGTTTGGTCTACTGTACTTTATCCACATAGCAAAGGAACACTCCATCAAGGCTCATCTTGTATAGGTCATTGTCCCAGAACACAAAATTGGTAACTTTCAATTTAACAATCCTCCTTTCTTTACAAGATAGGTGGGTAGGACACTCACTGTAAGGAACGAAATGAGCAATACTTGAATACCACTCATTCGTGGTGGAGACAAAGATGACTGTTGGCATGTCTTCCACTTTTTTTTCTTCATGCCTTGCTTCTTTGAGTCTATTTTCAGTAATCAATTGACAAAGGCCCCTTCCCCACACTAGCGTTGTTAGTTTGATAACTAGATCAAACTCCTAGATTTTTGTAATCTAATTATCCCTTTTGGTTCCAAAATCCTACTGAGTTAATATGGATTTAACTGTGGTATTAGAAACTAGGGTGGTAGTGTGGGAATTCAGAATGTAAAAGTGGAAATTTGTTACTGCCTTGACCACCACATAGGCATGCTTATCCATGTTTGAATACTTTAGCTCATGAGATTTAAGAGGACAACTCATGAAGGATATGGGAGATTCCACACCTTCTTCATTTTGTTGAACTAGAATCATTGAAAGTGTGTGCTCAGAAGCATAATTATAAATCATGAAATCTTTGGTATAATATGGACAAACTAGAATTGGGACATGGGCAATGGCCATCTTGATATCTAGAATGCCAGTTTACATTCTTCAGTCTAGCTTAAAGTGGCATTTTTCTCATCATATCCATAATATGATGAGTCTTCTCAGCAAACTTAGGATTGAATCTTCATAAAAAATTTACCTTTCTGAAGAAAAAATGAACTGCAGACTTACTTGTGGGTAGAGTAAGTTCCGAAATGGATTTGACTCTTTTTGAGTCAATCTTTATGCCTTGTCAAGATACAATGTGTCTAAGAATCTTCCCTTCTATCCCTCCAAAAACAAACTTCTTAGGGTTAAGAGAAATGCCATTTTGGTGGCAACGTTCTAGCACTTATTGTAAATGGTGTACATGTTTAGAGTGATGCTTGGATGGTCACGTCATCAAGGTATACCACAATAAACTTACCCATTTTATCTTTGAAAGTAAGTTCCATTGCTCTCTAAAAGGTGGCACCAAAATTTATCAGACCAAATGGCATTCTTTGATATGCAAAGGTGCCCCAATGCATGGTGAAGGTAGTCTTGTGTTGGTCTGCTTCACCAACTTCAACTTGATTGTATTCTGAGAAGCTGTCTAACATTGATAACATCTATGAGCTAGTCACTATCTGAAGTACTTGATCCATGATGGGCAAAGGATAGTTATCCTTTAAATATGATTGATTCAGATTCCTAAAATTTACATAGATGTGAATTTTTCCATTCTTCTTCCTCATAGGGACTATGTTGGCAATCCATGTGGAATGATGGATTGAGAAAATTATCATAGCTTTCAACATTTTTTATACTCAAACATAATAGTACCTAATATCTTTGGATTATACTGTCTAGGATTTCTACTTGTAAGGAATCGAATCATCCTTGAGAGGAATTTCATGGTGAATTTCCTTAGGCATGAGCGACTTCAGATCATCATAAGAGTACACCAAAACATCCATGTAATGGTGAAGCAATTCAATAAATTTGAATTTATCCTTTAGAGTAAAACACTTCCCAATGTTCACCATCTTGGGATTTTCCTTGGTACCGAAATTTATCTGATCAAACCCCTAGGAGGAGCTTGAATCTATTTCTTGCTATTTGATGAACCTGTCATGATTGTAAAACAATTTCTCAAGAGAAACCAGTCCATTAGGAATTTTATTCCCTTTTAGCTACAAGAATTCTTCACCTACATCTGAATTTATTTCAAGATCTGATTCAAGTTTCTGGAGCTTACTACCTTCGAAGTGAAGATGTTCAAAGCTATCTTTTTGTTCCAAAAATGTGATGATTTGATTATCACCATTAAACACTTGTTAATGATTGGCATTATCAAGCGCACTTGGTCTAAAGACCAATTTGATAGTGTACCTATTTCCTTTCAATTATAGGTGAGGAACTAAGAGATTTGCTGAAATAACTAGTGCATCAGCTCGATCATTCAATTCCCTGGGTATGGCAGAGATGATAAAAGCATCAAAGCTTTAAATTTGATCCTAGACTAGATTGTGTTAATGATGTAATCTCTCATTATTGGTTTGATATAGGTTCCTTACCTGACAAACCACCAATTCAACATCTCCTTTGGCATGAAGGAATTTCATGTCTTTATCTTGATCAACTTTCAATCCAAGTAATTGAGATTTGTACTTAGTTGTGTTATTGGTGTTGCTGAACTGTAACTTGTATGAAGAAGGAAAAATATCTATTTGAGGAGATATCAACACAATCTTAGCCCCTGAGCTGGTAGAAGAATTGCTACCATCAAATTCCAAGATCTAAACATCATCAAAAATTAATCTTTCCTTAGATTTCTCCTTGCTTGTAAGGGGGAATTCTTTTTCATCTATACTGCACTCTACTAATTCTTTTGATGTCTCATATGAGTTGATTCTTGGACCATCACCTATAGGAATTTCATCTACTAAAACATGAATATCCTCTATGGTTAAGAAGTAATTACCCATGCTTGAAGATTTAAATAGAATTTGAGCTTCAGGGGCTGATGTCTGAGTGACAATATATTTTGATTCTTTTTTAGGAAGTAGCCTCTGCACGATGCCTTTGATAGGGATCCTCAGTTTAGATAGGTCCATGATTAATTCTCCACCAACATCTTTGCAAAAATTTCACCCCAAAAGAATGTCGTATGAGGCTAAAACATCGGCCACTAGGACTGTCATCTTGATTCTTTTGTCTCAGAATGTTGCAAATGCAAATTAGGCATCTTTGATTTGTTCCAGTAGAGGTAGTTTTTTGTTCTCCATGGAGAAACACCTCCCAAAGGTTTTGGTTAGCATGAGTCCAAGAGATTCTGCCACTTTGGCTAGCATGATTTTGTCAAATGCACTTGAGTCTATGATGTGATTGCTCAATTTGTGACCATTTATCAAGAGGGAAACATAGAAATGCTCTATTTTCCTAGGGGCAGTTGGAGGAGTAATGGCAAGATTATTTGGGATGGACATGTTCCTTGGTGGATCATGAGTTACCTTTTTAACATCTTGTCCTATAGGTACAGCTTTATTCTTCACACACTGAATTAACCTATCCAATTGCTCAAGATTAGATTACAAGAATTAGAATTTAGACATTTGAATTTTGGTCTTCTTGACATGGTCGATTATGTCAAATGACTAAAATGGACTAAGAATAGAGGATAGGAGTTCATCCTTTTGGTTTTTAAGAGGGGGAGGACTGATCTGTGAAGTTGAAGTAGAAGGTGTAGAGATGTTTGATGTACTTACCTTTCTTGCAATCACTGGGTCCTTTGGCTAGAAAGGTAGAGTGGTTCCTCATTTAGCAATTGAAATTGCTGGTTGAGTTTGCTCCTTTGTGTTTATTCTTTATTAGCTTATTGGGCTGACTAATTCTTGGACTAGGTAAAAATAGCATATGATCCCTCTTTTTCCTTACCTTCACTTTTGGGTTTATCCTGGTAATTCAGGAAACCAATGTTGGAGTTGCTAGCTAATTATTCTTCTTCCTCAATGAAGAGATTGGCATCATTTTTTTGGATGAATTTAGGCTAAAAAGAGAAATCAAATTCTATTTTGAGATATCTAATTGCTGAATTGGTTGGGGGTGCTTCAATGGCAAGTTTCCCTTATGGGGGAGGAAGATGATTTGGCTATCTTTAATTCCTAGTAGCATTACCTTGGTATGATTGATTTGGAAATGCCCTATTTGGCATATCTCTATATGAAGTAGCTAAAGGTATCCCTTGCACCATTTAATTTCTGAGAGTTAGCAACTCATTTTCTAGCTTCTGCACCATTGGATTAGTGGTACATGTAGATGTATATTCAGAAGATGAAGAAGATTTGCCTCTATTAGGATCTTTCTTTATCTTTCCTACCAAGATAAGGTCATCTTCCACCTTAGTGGCCAAATCCTGAGCTACAATAAGGTCTATTTGGCCACCACGTCTCAGCAAAAAACTCAATTTATGTAGCTAAGAGTTGATGAAGAAACATTTGAGGTTTTTAGGGGTTGGCTGAGTAATTGCAAGAATCCTATTCCTTAGTTTGTCAAACATGGCTATGAAATCCCTCATTGGTTCATGAGGCTCCTTCTACATTTATGTGATTTGAGCCAAAAGGGCATTCACATCTTCTGTAGGCTTGAATCTAGCTTCAAATTTGGCTTTGAGAGTGTTCCAGTCAGTCACAGTCTGGGCCTACAGATGATAGAACTAGTCTGTTGCAGCACCTTGTAAAGTTTCCACAAACAACCTAGCTACTACATCCTCATACTGCACAAGTATTATGCCATAGGGTATGCTAAAGGCTGCAATATGTTCGTCAGGATGAACCTTCCCATCACCATAGAACTTGGAGAAATTTTTCCTTAAACTGCCTGGTAGCTCATGTAGAGGTGGAGTTAAATTGAGTGGGCCAAAAGAGTGTCCTTAAGGGCCTTGAACTGCCATTGTATGACTATGGAAAGGTGGAATAACAAATATAAGAGGGGTAAGTCTTGACAAAGCTTTATTAATAGTGGAAATGGAGGCTTTGCCCAGTAATGGAGACTTGACTTTAGTAGGAGGAAAGCTCTTGGTTCATTGGAGGTGAGATGGTGAAGGAAATAGATCAAAATTAATTTGTTGTACCAACTCTAATACAGGGTCAACAATACCTTTAGCCCTTTGGCTTCACCTATACCATGGATTTGTCAAAGTGTAAAAATAAAAATTGAAAAGAACTAGTACTACTTCACCTTGAAGCTTGAGACTTCAAACTATGTGTTCTTCCACAACAGGAAAAATAGACCAGGCTATAATGATAATGGATAAGAGACAAGTGATGTTTCAAAATAAATCTTGAGGCTCCAAATTGCACAAAATTACTGTGTCCCTAGTGGAGTCACCAAAAATTGTTGGGTGAATATTTTGTCACTAGCTAACTGATGAGCAAAATAGGTCTCTTCAACCATAACATAAGGAGATTGGTTGGCTAGATGTGCAAGTTTACTACATCAAAAGGGGACAAATCTCTCCACTCATCAAGGGGAGGTACCCTATAAATATAGAGGAGCTATATATAGTGTGTGTGTATATATATATATATATATATATAAGTAGAAAATAACACTTAGGGGTAGGATAAACCATCCATCTCTCTTTTTTTAGAGACGACATTAACAAATAGAGGTGAAAATCTTGGTGATAATGTTGAAGGCACTTTTGTTCTTTCAAAAGTGATCTTGCAATAAAAATAGGAGTTCTTTTAGATAATGATAAGTAACTATAACAAAAGGTGTAGTAACCAACAGACTGAGATGTAGCACAAAGTCTCCACCTGAACTGCCCAAGAGTGAGATACAAAGGAAAATGAGGGCATAAAGTCATCCCAAGGTCCTTTACACAGAAATAGAATACAAAGGATAATGAGAGCACAAAGTCATCCCAAGATCTTTTACACAAGAATAGAAAGAAAACACACTAAAGGCAATTGTGGGGGGCACAAAGTCTCTCCACAGTTGGCTTCATGACACCTTTATGATTATTTTCACTAATTCTACTTATTCAATTAAATGGACAAGAAAATGTATTAAGGAAATAGACATAAGAACAATTTCCCCAACAACCAAGCTATTCCAACACAAATTTTGAGAAGTCACTTGTTTTTTTATTCAAATAATGAAATATGATGAAAAATCTAAGTTCAAAATCTCTGTAATGTCTTTCAATTTGGGTATAGTTTTTATTTTTGATAATAGAGAGAGATCTCCTCTAAAACAATAAGAGAGAGTCCAATATATAGTGCTCTAAGAAAGACTTGGGCACTTTGTTTCACAAAAATGTCTTACGATACATTCAATGCCTTTAATGCATTTTAAATTCTATCCTTGGGCTATGCTAGAATTGAGCATCAATTTTTAATATGGGCTGCCTAATGTGTTTCCTAATGTGTGCATAGCTATTCACTCTACTCAATGCAAAAAAAAATAGGCCACGCCATTGAATGTTCATGCTCTCTAATGTCCACCTAGTGGACTGCTTTACCTTCTATAAGCATATCCCATGCATAGATATTTTTGATCTTTCTCGATCGTTACCCATTTCCTTGCTATATTTCATCCTTATCTATGTGATCTGAGCCCTCAGGCTATGTCTTTGGCCAGTCACTAAATTTGTTCACAGGGTCTATACTTAAGCCTACAAGGATCCACAGTTATTTCATTACCACAAATTTGACATCTTTAGGTCTGTCATCATTTGAAAGCCACCAGCTACTTGGTTGCCCTGACTTTGACAACTGCAAGCCCACCATCCTCCTTGGAAATTCCTTCATGTCTTTCTCACTTGATTTAGCCACTTTTCACTGATCTTAACAAGTGACATGTGGCACATTCTACTATGAAATAGGTGAGGACATGTGGCAACATTTGTTCAACTTATAGAGGCTTTAGATGCCTTTTGATAGTCCCACAGAAGATGACATGTGGTAGCTTCCACTGAGCTTTAAAAACAATATAGAAACATAGGGACTCATTTGGACTCACATGAATGATGAAACGTGGCATGTTATACTCAAGTTTAGCCACTCACCTAGGACCCACCATAGTCCTTACAACATAAAAGGAAGAAGTTGTGGATGTTGGCACTTGTCAACTTCTATAGAGTTATAATGGGGCACGAGGTGACTTCCACCATATCTAGAAGCAAAATATAATGGGTCTCGATAGATGCCACTTGGCAGCTTCCACTGGACTTTGAGAGAAGATTATTGAAATAAGCTTTGAAACTTATTAGAAACCTAAAATGTGGATGCAAACACTTGTCATGCTCCATTGAGTTATAATGGGACACGAGGAAGAAACTATGGATGTTGACACTTGGCAACTTCTACTCTCAGGATTTTTCCTTTCAAGCACTCCTTTGAACCAATTTTGCTCACTACTCTCCAAAAGGGTGTTTTACCTTTTAGGCTTTAGGGTACTCCTTTGAACCATCAACTTTGACCCTTTGAACCTTTGAACCATTGAAACTTTTTGGTTCAAGGTTCAATGGTTCAATGGTTCAATCACTTTCTTATGTTTCACTCATTCACTTGACCACTTGAACCAAATGCATTGAACCAAACACTTTGAACCAAATTGTGTTCAACCTTTGAATCATTGAACCCTTTTGGTTCAAGGTTCAATGGTTCAACGGTTCAAGCCTTCTTCTTTTCACTATGTCTTTTGAAGCCGTTGAACTTGTTGAAGCAGTTAAACTACAAACTTTTGCTGATGTCATTAAACCTTTGAACCATTGAACCTTTTAGAAGTAGGGTTTAGTGGTTCAATGGTTTAATGGTTTAATCCTTTGCTTGAAGCTTGCCAATGAACCTTTTTATTTGAACTGAAGTGTTGAACCAACCTTGAAAAATGCTTAAGTGTTGAGAGCTTGTTTCTTTCCTACAAAATCTATAGATTTGAATCTATAGAGTCCATAGAAATGGGTCCATAGAACTGGTGGAGTCCATAGATTCCATCCTGTGAAGTCTGTAGAACTGAGTCCGTAGATTTAAGCCTCCAGATTTTGTAGAACTGAGTCCATATAAATGAGTCTATAGAACCTAGACTAAAGAATCCGTAGATTCAATCCTACATAGTCCATATATTCAAGCCTGTAGAGTCCATATAAATCTATAAAAGCTTGAATAATGAAGAATTTGGATGCTCAGAACAATTTCTGAAAAGGGAAGAGAGGATTTTGGTCTGTTGAAATAGAATAGTTCATATGTTGTCTCAAAAATGAGTTGACATTTTTGGGGACAAGCTAAACTTTGATGAGTTACTACTAGGAAATTATAAGAGAAACCTTTAAATCAAGAAGGTGGCAATGCAAACTATGAAAATCAAGATGTGAAAACATGAAAGAATTGTTAAGTATAAAAATAGAACCAAACAGATATCACAATGACACCACATGGTAATAGGAGTTAAAATAAAATGTGTTCTAGAACTTAGAGTGTGAGTGATATAATTGATTACCTAAATTGACAATTGATCAAATGATAATGAATTAAAAAATGGCCTTCAATACAAATAGGAAATTGAACCCAATTTAACTCAATTCAAGTCTAAATCATAAAACTAATTAACATGCTAAACTAAAACTTAAAAAGGTATAATTCCAAATTTGAATTATCAATAAAGGACTTAAAGATTTTTGAAAAGTGGTTTACACTCAAATGAGAAGCATAAATATGTTAATTAAACAATACAAACATAATGTTTTAAGATGAGAATTTTGAACAAGGCAAAGATTGATTTGGATTTGACCAGCATAATGCCTCCTTGTTCAACAAATGGTGGACAATGTATTTGGTTATGATCTTTATTTAAAAGAAAGTTTTAATTCAAATCAAGACCAAATAATCATAGACTAATTCACTAAATACAATTAAGTAAATCATCTTAAGCCCTAAACTAATAAGGTTACATTGTAATGTTAGAATCCATCTTTATACGTGCTCTTGGAAAGAATTAAAATTTTAATCAAAAAATCAAATCACATGAGTTGGTAGTGTATTTTACACGTCCTTATCCTAAGATACTATATGATGACATGGACCTTCATGTTACTCACCCTACATCAATAATACTCCATTGTAAGTGGGCTTGTCTAAAACTTATAATTTTTTACCATCTAGATGGTCCCAAATGTGGATAACACAAGGGATGAAACATTTAAATTATATCCACATCAATCAAACTATTTTGAAAATGTTTTATCCTTTTCACAACCATTACATCTATCAATTTCTTAGTATAATGTGATGTCCTGATCAATGATATATTTCAAGCCATCTTACCACTAACAGAGATTGTTTAACTACTCAAACCACCATTTTAATAGGGTGATCCTGATTTATATACCACCCTATGTATAGGTGTTAAAGTTAATATTAGGTGATGAAGCCCTAGGTAAAAGCTTACCTAAAATACTAGTGAAGTGGTAGTTACCTCCCCTCCATAAGCCAAATTGCATGAAATAAAGTGATCTAAGTCAAAAGATTTATAGTTTGTTTTTAGATTACCTAAACCATATGCATTTTTGGGAGATCCTAGACAACTTTCTTTTCACGCCTTTGACAAAGGCATGATTGCAATGAAGAGGAATTTTTGGTCACCGAAGTTCCCTATAAGAGATGGGGGGAAAACATACATGCATGATTCTTTTTGCTCAAACAATCTAATAAGCAATAGATGATTTTCATAAAATAACACATTTGAAAATATTACAATTTAATTAAGTGTAATTTTTAAGCCCTAAATTGAAATGTTAAGTTAATTTCTTTGCCCTTTGGCCTTAGTTTGTAAAAAATTTGAAAAAAATAAATAAAAAAAATCAAATAAACAATCTAAGCTCCTTTAAACACCAAAGGGAAGGTTAAAGATTTAAACATGCTCATCTAGGTTCCTTTTAAAGACTAAATGAAGGTTAAAGATCTAATTATGCATAAATTAACCACTTTTCCATGTAGGTCCTAAAGAAAAAGTTAGAGAGTTTTGTTTAGATTTAAAGCATAATCAATAATGAAAAAAGCAAGTTTGAAACACATGCTCTCGAGTTATCTATTTTTTACACATAGAGACTAACATCAGTCAATAGTGACTGATGTCAATTGTTACAAGACCAATATCAGTCATAAAAGAATTATTTTTTGTCAAAAATTATCGATAACGGTCACCTATGAACCCTTAGGTAAAACATATTTGGATAAAAAATTCTTGTTAGCATAATGTTAGGATAAAATATCCAAAATAACTTCTAGATCGAGTAAAATATGTTTAGACCAGAGACTTATAAATCCATTTTTGATAACTACAAACTTAAATAAAGCTCTAAAATGGAAATTTTTAGTCATGTTTTTCCTATAACCTAACCAATGCCAATTAGCCTTGATCATGCCAATTATATAGAACCAATGTCAGTCATTACGTGACCTATGTATCAATGAAAAATGTCAAAAACATAGAAAAATTGGCTAACAATTGATGTTAAAGGATTTTTTTAATGAATTTTAAGGAAATCTAATATTTCCAAAATGTCTTGCTTTCTTGAGATGGATGTGTGGTCTCATCGGGCATGCCAATATACAGATAAGGATTATAAATATGGTTAGATCAAGCATTAGTCATGAAAAACATAAGAACATAACAATCTAGGACAACCTATTCGAAGGGGGTGTGCAAATGATAATTAAGATCAAATGAAAGAAATAAAATACCAATTACCTTCCCATGAATATCTCACCATCCAAATGTATCACCAAGCATGTTTTCACACTTGATTTGATGCTCAAATCTTTAACAATGATGCAAAGCAAGATCCTCAACCATATCAAAAACATCAATTATAAACTAGGCTTATGATATGAAATCAAATATATTCCTATCATTGAATATATCCTATTAAAAATAAAGCATAATAATCAACATAAATAAAGGTTGTGGATAGAATATTGCATTATAAGTTTACACAAATTAAGCTTAAAAATGTGAGTGAGAGGCCTCTTATTTATAGATTTTTTAAATTGATAAGGGTCAACCCTAATTTTCCATCTCAAAATCAAGATGTGTGGTTATGAATGAATGCAATTATGTAAATAAAATATATAAATATCCTCATAATTATTTGGGAGGAAGGAGCATTAAAGAGGCATGGTAATCCATAATATTGACATTTATTACTTTTATGGCTTATGAATTCCACCCCAAAAATGACATCAATTAATGATGCAATTAATAGGAATCAATTTACAATAAAGAAATATTCAATAACTTCCATGGAAATCTCACTTAAGTTCATAGTTTGGTTTACATTGCCTAAGTAAGATTAATCAATTTTAGTGTAATTCTTTAGAAATTGGTGCACTTTGTTAATCAAACTGGTCAAAAATTCATATTACCAGGTCATAATTTGACACGAGAAGAATTAAAAGGTGATGTTAGTTGCATATAGAATGTTATCCCATTTAGGACATTGTTGACATAAAATAACACATGCACATGTCATGTGCTTCTGAATTAGAAGAAAAGAGTGATCTAGAGCACCAAAATTCATTTTCATCATTTTAACTTAAAATGATTTGATCAAAGTTAATAATCACATAAAATGTATTTCCCCATTTAGGGATACATTAGCCTAAATAAGCACTTGTATATGACCTGTTCAAACTATTTAACATATTTTAATGATTTTGGCCCAAATTCTACATTTTCAAAAATTTAAGTAAGATTGACAATTTCAACACAATGGTGTTAGGAATTGGATGTCTATAGTTAATGTTTTTCACATGCAGTATTTAGATCAATATTAACATTGACTTTAATAGGTGTAGCAATAAGCTTACCATCCATCATGTTAAATTTAGCAATAAGGTTATGTGCATAATGATATTGGGATACTAAAATGGATTTTTTATCCTAAAATATAATGAACCCTAGAAAATGATAAAGGAAACCTATATTAGTCATCTCAAAAGATTGATTTAGTTTAGATTTATATTTAAGAATCAAACTAGTTTGACTTCTAGTAATGAGAATATAATTTACATATTACGTAATTAACATAGTATGATAATTTTTTAATTTAAAAAAAAAGATAATTATCAGAATAAAAATTAAAAACATAATTCTTTACTTACGATTTTGGAATACCAAGATTAATGAGCTTGTTTGAAACCATACAAATATTTATTTAATTTTCATACATAGTGTTTATTGTTATGTTATTCAAAACCTATAATTTGAGTCATATATATTTCTTCATCTACATCACCATTCAAGAGAGATTTTTTAACATATATTTAGTGTAATTACCAAACATTTTGAGATTTAAGAGAAATAAATAGTCTAATAGTACTAATTTTTTCCACAAGTGCAATGGTCTCAACATAATCAATTCCATGTTTTTAAGTCAAGCCTCGAACAACTAACCTATATTTAAATTTGTCAACATTGCCAATTGAGCTATATTCATGTTTTTAAATTCAATGATAACCAAAAATATTACAAGATTCCTAATATAAGTTTTAATTAAGGGTCTATATTAATATTGAATAACATATTTGATTCTATCATCCTAAATGGATTCCTTAAAATATTGGGTTTAATATTCATAAAGAGTCATTCAAGAATGATAAGTATGTTGACATTTTTTTTTTTTTTTTTTAACATTTTCAATATTAAAAGATTTAAATAAAAATTCAACCCATTTAGGTCTTTTAGAATGAATACAAAATGGAAAAGGATCTCCATGAAACTCAAAATTATCCAAATTATTAAAAATTAGGTTTCTTCGTAAAGAGGAACATAAGTTTTTGGGTATTCATAAGAGGAAACTTGAGAGGGTTCTATAAAATGCTCATATAAATGTTTTTAACAAATTTAAACATTTATGTTTCCAATGATTTGTCATTTATATGGATCATACATCATTAATCCTTTATTTATTCCTCCATATCCTAATAAAATGCAAGAGTAGGAGGTGGGATCAAGTTTCTTTATTTTGATATTAGGAATATAAATAGAAGCATGAATTACGAATATTCTAAGGTGAGAAAGAATTGGTTTATTATTAGATAATGTTTTTAGAGAAACAAAGATGCAAGGATATAATATTAAATTTATTAAGAATATGTAATTGTTCATGGGTTCAACCCAAAGAAACTTAGGAACAGTTGTTAACTAGAACATAGTTTTATCCATTTCTACTATAAACTTGTTTTTCATCTCAATAATTCCATTATTTGGTGGAAAATAAGGAATTTTTATTTATACATAAATACCAAATGAAATTAAAAAATGAATAAAATTATTTGATAATGTATTAATCACCATTATCAGTTCTTAATCTTTTAATTTTTAGATATGAATAATTTTCAACAAAAGTTTTAAATTCTTTAAATTTAGACAACACTTCAAATGTTTTATTTATAAAATAAATCCAACTATTTATAGAGTGATCATAAATAAAAGTTAACAGTATAGATATACATTAAGATATACATCTTCAAGTGGTCCTATAACATCACTATGAATAAGTTCTAAAGGATGAATGAAATTTATGTCATGTTCTTTTTTAAAATGTTGAGTGCGTTTCTTACCACATAATCAACCTTCAAAATTTCCATGATGAAAAGAGATACCAAGAATTTAAACCACTAGATTATGATCAAACATATCATAAATAATTATAAAATTAACATGTTTAATAATTTCATGCCATAATCAATATTAATTTCTAATTTGAGAGGGAAAACAAGATGTAAAAGAAAAATCAATAAAAATATAAGTACCATTCTCTTAAATACCTTCATTGATGAAAGAACAAAATTAATATTCAATGGAAATTTTATCCTAGATAAGTGTTACAATAAAATTATCATGTGTAAGATGAGAACATGATAACATATTTTTATTAAGTTTAGGAACATATCAAAC